>JAQBSW010009848.1:0-26870 GCA_029291075.1 Eudiplozoon nipponicum | reverse complement strand
GTATTATTTTGTTTCTCAGTGCTGTCCTTTTCGTTTCGGATTTGACCGCATTTTTCTTGTGCGGGACAATTGTTAGCACTCATAGGTCGGCAAAATCTTGAACCTTTTATCTTTTCAGATGATGTAATTTTTGGCCTCAGTTGATGGGTTCTCACTTGTCCCTTCTCCTTTAAGCCTTCAATTAGCTGATTGTCTGAAAGCGCTTTAGGATCAAGATCCGCCATTGATCTTTCACCTATATTTCGAGACGTTATTTCCAGTCTCATCTTCAGGGTTGACACAATACGCACAGGAGTAAAACACAACTTGTGGCAAATGTGGTATCCTCATTCAAGACAGATATATTTATATATATTTTATTTTAATTGTCTTCCTAATATCCGGTCTTCATACCTAGTCTCTAATACTCAAATGTATACAAAAACTTATCCCTGTCCCCCTCTGCGCACACATCTACCTATAAACATGTGTATTTTAACTATAAGCACACCTAATGGATTGACATACACGCCTATCAATGATGTCTATATTTTAATTGCTGTACCGGACGCATAGAAAGATCAACAAATTTTGAATTCTATATTGCTGTAATCCTCACCTGCCCCCCAGTTCACCTAATTCCATCCAGCTTGCAATCGGTTATATACAGAGAGATTAAAAAACTATTGAAACTCTATAGAGTATTATTCTATCATTTTGACAAGACCGAATACGGAAGTTACACTAACTAAATCGTCTTTCCGCTCAGTACACATTTATACTCAGATCCTATATGAATTAGTTTCTGTATTAAAATATCGTATATATCTATATATATAGATAAACATATAAGCAACTATGTGGGTTACTCCCACATCTTTTATAAATATCTATATATCTAAATATAACTATACCTACGTGATCTATATATATACAATACAATATATTATATATTATAATCAGCAATCTTTTATATTTTAATTTTATTTTTACTTATATATTTGTACCCACATCTTATAAAATATCCATTTATACATATGTCCACACGCTATCTATGTATATATATAGATAAGCATATAAGCAACTATGTGGGTTCATCCCACATCTTTTATAAATATCTATATATTCATCATCATATATATGTATATATATATATACGTGTATATACCATATATATAATATGAATCTCATACAAGCAACACTGTGAGTCCCGCAACGGATAAATTATATCAGTAAAACACTTTTTATATATCTATTTTATTGTCTATCTATATACTTCTATATATATATATATGTAGATATATGTATCTATAAGCAGTTGAAATAGGTTCTTTGAAATTCAACCACTTACAATTTATATGTATATATAAATATCAAAGCATATCTATCTTCCCGTCTACACCTCATATATATATATATATATATATATGTATATATATATATACATAATGCCTATCTCAATTCACATAAGCAACCATGTGAGCTTTTCCCACCTTATATATAAAATCTAAATATTCTTCTACATATATATTGTGAATATCTAAATAAGCATTTAAGCAACCATGTGAGTTCACCCCACATCTTATATGAATATTTAGAATCATCCATATATATGTATTTGCGAAATATAGATGCCCATATTTGTTAAATATATTTAGATAAATATATAAGCAACAACGTGAAATTCTCTCACATCTTATATAAATTGAAATGTTCATCATATATATACATATATAACTATAGCCATATTACCGCCCTCTAACTCCATCTAATTCGTTCTGTTTTCTCCCCTTTCATAGTCGTGGTCTCTTATTTAGATTTATTGTTAGCTCTGATTCCTCTAATCTACGTTTCTTTCCATTAGAGAAGGCTTCATTGAATATTGGGCCTAATGATTTTTCTACACATGTCATATTCATGACGTTCATTCCTGATTTTATTTCAATTGATTCTCTAATCAACCTGGTTAATCTATTTCGGTTACATAGTGAAATCCGTTTACAGCCGTCCCAGTTTATTTGATGACCTGACTCCATTGAGTGTCTGGCTAGATCCGATCTATTACTATGTCTGTATTTGCATGCAGTCTTATGTTCACCTCTACGTACCTTTATTGGACGCATGGTTTCACCTATATACCTAAGATTGCAATCTTTACAAGGTATCTCATAAACCCCTGATGTGTTAAGAGGTTCTATTTTTTCTTTTTGATTCGGTAACTTATTGCCTATTGTAACTGTTTGTCTTAACACTGTTCTTATGTTGTATTTTGTTGCTAATATCCTAATCTTTCTACTTAATTTGGAGTCTGGTAGAACCAGAGTTCTGTGCTTATCTTCATTCTGATTATCTAAATCTCCTGTCCGTTTCTCCTGTGTTATTCTTCTCTTAAATCGCAATAATGTCTCCTTTATGATTTTCTCAGTTAATTTTTCCGGATAACCATTTATCCTGAATATTTCTTTCAATTTCATTAGTTCTTTATCCCTATATTTTAAATCCACTATTTTAAGACTTCTTATTATCATAGATTTTAGAATGCCTATTTTCATCCCAAACGGGTGATTAGAGCAATAATTCAGGAGGATACCAGAATAAGTATCCTTCCTATAAATATCTTTCTCTAATGTCTGACCCATTCGTTTTAATTTTACATCTAGAAACGATAATTCTTCTTTGTTTTCTTTTTCCAATGTGAATTTTACCTCTCCCAGTTGATTAGCTAAATACAGAAAATTCTCCAACTCATTGTCCCCGTGATTCCAAATTAGGAAGATATCATCTAGGAATCTTAAATATAAGCATGGTTTGAGGGGAGATCTAAGTAGGAGATTTTTTTCTAAATAATGCATATAAATATTAGCGACTGGGACTGATAATGGTTGTCCCATAGGAACACCTTTAACTTGAAGGTAGAATTCATTTCTAAATATAAAGTATGTAGAGGACATACAAATTTTTAACATTTCCATAATACTACTTAACATCATTTTACTCCCTTCTAGTATTTCAGGGTATTCAGTTAGGCAACGTTGGACACACTCTAATGCAACCTGTACCGGAATGTTCGTATACATAGATACCACATCCAGGCTTGCCAGTTTATCATTCTCTAATAATTTATATTTACTAATAATATCCGTAAAGTGATAAGTATTCTTTAATGTATAATCTAGAAAATAGGTGTATTTTCTTATTCTATGGCACAGAAATTTGGACATTTTATAAGTTGGAGAATTCTGGACATTGACAATTAACCTAAGTGGATTATCTTTTTTATGAATTTTTACTAGACCATACACTCTGGGAGAGAGTGAATCTCTTTGTATTAATGATTTACCAAGTACTGAATCCAATTCCCCAGATCCGATCATTTGATTAATTAAAGTTTTAACCTCACCTTGTAATTTGTCCGTTGGGTCCTTATTTATTTTATGGTAAACTTCTTTATTATTTAATTGTACGTACATCTTATCCTCATAATCCCTCTGGTTTATTAGCACTGTTGCTCCACCTTTATCTGCTTTAAGGCATATCACCTTATTAGATAACAACTCCGATCTTAATCTTTTCAAGTCATAATTCTTTTTACATTTATCCTCCTTATGTTCTAATACTAATTTTGCAACATCCAATTCAAATTTAGTTTTCTCTTTTCCTGGGAGGAATTGTGCGATTTTAACTGTCTCGGTAATAATTTCATTCTTAGGTATGTATTCAATAGGAACAGCTGTGTTCAGTCCCAGGTTGAGTATTCTCTTTTCATTATCTTTGAGATCCATAGATGATAAGTTTATTACCCGTTTCGACACAAAAGAATCGTTTGGAATATTTCTTCCAGGCCTATAGATTCCCAGGTTTACAAGTTTCTTATCATGCCTCTTTTTAACCTTTTGAATTTCTTTATTCCTAGCCTTATCAGTGAAATCCTCTATACATTTAAGGTCCATTGAATGTAATATCAAGAGCAACCTTGACCTTATTTTAGTTTTTTCTCTAATTAGTTCATATTTTCTTTTTTCTTGACTTTTTATCGATGATTTCATTAAATGTATAGAAAGTTCTTGTTTCAGAATATTTCCTACTCTATCTAGCTGAAATGGTAGTCTAAATTTAAAGCATTTAGGTATAGTATTAAATTTTAAACATAATTTCAAGAATGAGATATGTTCCACTTGCCTTCCAATTTGTATTTTCCTCCTTTTGTATTGGTTGAATAATTGCACGACGATCCGGTCGTATTTTTGATTTAAGTACATTTTAAATGATGTATTACTTTGATTCTCAGTGCTGATCCTTTTCGTTTCGGATTTGACCGCATTTTTCTTGTGACTGGACACAGCTGTTCCTATTGCACTACATAGGTCGGCATGAAATTCTTACCGAGACCGTTAAAATCGCACAATTCCTCCCAGGAAAAGAGAAAACTAAATTTGAATTGGATGTTGCAAACTCAGTATTAGAACATAAGGAGGATAAATGTAAAACGACTTGTGCCTTGCTCCGATTAAGATCGGCGTTGTTATCTAATTAGGTGATATGCCTGAAAGCAGCTTTAGGTGGAGCAACAGTGCTAATAAACCAGCGGGATTATGAGGATAAGCTGTACGTACAATTAAATAATAAAGAAGTTTACCATAAAATAAAGAAGGACCCAACGGACAAATTACAAGGTGAGGTTAAAGCTTTAATTAATCAAATGATCGGATCTGGGGAATTGGATTCAGTACTTGGTAAATCATTAATACAAAGAGATTCACTCTCTCCCAGAGTGTATGGTCTAGTAAAAATTCATAAAAAAGATAATCCACTTAGGTTAATTGTCAATGTCCAGAATTCCCCAACTTATAAAATGTCCAAATTTCTGTGCCATAGAATAAGAAAATACACCTATTTTCTAGATTATACATTAAAGAATACTTATCACTTTACGGATATTATTAGTAAATATAAATTATTAGAGAATGATAAACTGGCAAGCCTGGATGTGGTATCTATGTATACGAACATTCCGGTACAGGTTGCATTAGAGTGTGTCCAACGTTGCCTAACTGAATACCCTGAAATACTAGAAGGGAGTAAAATGATGTTAAGTAGTATTATGGAAATGTTAAAAATTTGTATGTCCTCTACATACTTTATATTTAGAAATGAATTCTACCTTCAAGTTAAAGGTGTTCCTATGGGACAACCATTATCAGTCCCAGTCGCTAATATTTATATGCATTATTTAGAAAAAAATCTCCTACTTAGATCTCCCCTCAAACCATGCTTATATTTAAGATTCCTAGATGATATCTTCCTAATTTGGAATCACGGGGACAATGAGTTGGAGAATTTTCTGTATTTAGCTAATCAACTGGGAGAGGTAAAATTCACATTGGAAAAAGAAAACAAAGAAGAATTATCGTTTCTAGATGTAAAATTAAAACGAATGGGTCAGACATTAGAGAAAGATATTTATAGGAAGGATACTTATTCTGGTATCCTCCTGAATTATTGCTCTAATCACCCGTTTGGGATGAAAATAGGCATTCTAAAATCTATGATAATAAGAAGTCTTAAAATAGTGGATTTAAAATATAGGGACAAAGAACTAATGAAATTGAAAGAAATATTCAGGATAAATGGTTATCCGGAAAAATTAACTGAGAAAATCATAAAGGAGACATTATTGCGATTTAAGAGAAGAATAACACAGGAGAAACGGACAGGAGATTTAGATAATCAGAATGAAGATAAGCACAGAACTCTGGTTCTACCAGACTCCAAATTAAGTAGAAAGATTAGGATATTAGCAACAAAGTACAACATAAGAACAGTGTTAAGACAAACAGTTACAATAGGCAATAAGTTACCGAATCAAAAAGAAAAAATAGAACCTCTTAACACATCAGGGGTTTATGAGATACCTTGTAAAGATTGCAATCTTAGGTATATAGGTGAAACCATGCGTCCAATAAAGGTACGTAGAGGTGAACATAAGACTGCATGCAAATACAGACATAGTAATAGATCGGATCTAGCCAGACACTCAATGGAGTCAGGTCATCAAATAAACTGGGACGGCTGTAAACGGATTTCACTATGTAACCGAAATAGATTAACCAGGTTGATTAGAGAATCAATTGAAATAAAATCAGGAATGAACGTCATGAATATGACATGTGTAGAAAAATCATTAGGCCCAATATTCAATGAAGCCTTCTCTAATGGAAAGAAACGTAGATTAGAGGAATCAGAGCTAACAATAAATCTAAATAAGAGACCACGACTATGAAAGGGGAGAAAACAGAACGAATTAGAGGGAGTTAGAGGGCGGTAATATGGCTATAGTTATATATGTATATATATGATGAACATTTCAATTTATATAAGATGTGAGAGAATTTCACGTTGTTGCTTATATATTTATCTAAATATATTTAACAAATATGGGCATCTATATTTCGCAAATACATATATATGGATGATTCTAAATATTCATATAAGATGTGGGGTGAACTCACATGGTTGCTTAAATGCTTATTTAGATATTCACAATATATATGTAGAAGAATATTTAGATTTTATATATAAGGTGGGAAAAGCTCACATGGTTGCTTTTGTGAATTGAGATAGGCATTATGTATATATATATATATATATATATATATATATATATATATATATATATATGAGGTGTAGACGGGAAGATAGATATGCTTTTGATATTTATATATACATATAAATTGTAAGTGGTTGAATTTCAAAGAACCTATTTCAACTGCTTATAGATACATATCTCTACATATATATATATATATATAGAAGTATATAGATAGACAATAAAATAGATATATAAAAAGTGTTTTACTGATATAATTTATCCGTTGCGGGACTCACAGTGTTGCTTGTATGAGATTCATATTATATATATGGTGTATACACGTATATATATATATATAATAATATATTAATGATGAATATATAGATATTTATAAAAGATGTGGGATGAACCCACATAGTTGCTTATATGCTTATCTATATATATATATACATAGATAGCGTGTGGACATATGTGTAAATGGATATTTTATAAGATGTGGGTACAAATATATAAGTAAAAATAAAATTAAAATATAAAAGATTGCTGATATATATATATATATATATATATATGTATTCGTATATATATAGTGTATACACGTAGGTATAGTTATATTTAGATATATAGATATTTATAAAAGATGTGGGAGTAACCCACATAGTTGCTTATATGTTTATCTATATATATAGATATATACGATATTTTAATACAGAAACTAATTCATATAGGATCTGAGTATAAATGTGTACTGAGCGGAAAGACGATTTAGTTAGTGTAACTTCCGTATTCGGTCTTGTCAAAATGATAGAATAATACTCTGTAGAGTTTCAATAGTTTTTTAATCTCCCTGTATATAACCGATTGCAAGCTGGATGGAATTAGGTGAACTGGGGGGCAGGTGAGGATTACAGCAATATAGAATTCAAAATTTGTTGATCTTTCTATGCGTCCGGTACAGCAATTAAAATATAGACATCATTGATAGGCGTGTATGTCAATCCATTAGGTGTGCTTATAGTTAAAATACACATGTTTATAGGTAGATGTGTGCGCAGAGGGGGACAGGGATAAGTTTTTGTATACATTTGAGTATTAGAGAGTAGGTATGAAGACCGGATATTAGGAAGACAATTAAAATAAAATATATATAAATATATCTGTCTTGAATGAGGATACCACATTTGCCACAAGTTGTGTTTTACTCCTGTGCGTATTGTGTCAACCCTGAAGATGAGACTGGAAATAACGTCTCGAAATATAGGTGAAAGATCAATGGCGGATCTTGATCCTAAAGCGCTTTCAGACAATCACTAATCATTCTGCCCGTTTGCTGTGCTTGTTACTGTGATTCAGAACAATTTATTCATCATATAACCCAATCATGGAACGCCTAATAAGACCAGAACGATTGGATGTTGAACCTAGTGCACCAGATGCAGCAAAACAATGGAATCATTGGTATCGTACATTCTGTGGCCTCCTAAAAGCAGTCGAATCCATGAATCCGGATAAATTAGACACTCTTATTTCCTACGTCTCTCCTAACGTATATGAACACATCGTTGACTGTGATACATATGATCATGCTATCAAAACTCTAATGAATCTCTATGTCAGACCGAAAAATGAAGTCTTTGTTCGTCATATACTCGCGACTACTAAACAAGAAAATGGACAAAAATTGGATCAATTTGTTCAGATTCTGAAATCGTTAGCTAGGGAATGCAATTTCAAACCAACTACGGCCGAGGAAAATCGAGACGATGCTCTGCACGATGCCTTCATTAATGGAATCCAGTCCAATTCAATCAGACAACGTCTCTTAGAACACAACTCACTTAATTTTCAAGCGGCTTTTGATCAAGCACATGGTCTCGAAATGGCGGAAAAGCAATCATTATCATATCAAAACTGTTTGAATTCTGCACACACTGCAACGGTTCAGCCACTCTGTCCTTCATCAACCTCCGATAAATCTACAGATAATCTTGTTGCTGCTGTTAAACAAAAATGTGACTTTTGTGGGTACGATTATCATTTAAGATGGAAATGTCCGGCCAGAAACGCCTTCTGTAAAAGTTGTGGAAACAAAGGACATTTTCAAAAGGTATGTCGCTCTAAGAATCACCGCCCAGTGGTTTCGACGCTTCATCCTACCATATCTGCAACTGTATTAGCTGCTGCTCCAGATTGTCTCACCAAATGTGTAATAAATCTAGAAGTCAATAACATAAATTGTCATGCTCTCGTTGATACAGGCAGTTCCTGTAGTTATGTTTCAGAAGCCTTCGAATTGAAACATAATTGGAGCATTCACTCCGCAGCGAGAAGACAATAACTCATCGCGGTCTAGCTCAAATATCGAGTGCATACCATTAAGGCCATTGATCCTGAGCCGATTTAATAGCCAATACAAGCTATCTCCCACCACCGTCTGATCTGTGCACTCGCAACAAAGTACTCCTCGGGCATGACTTCGCTTAGGATTCGCCGTGGAAGTCTCCAATATCTCTTTTGGTGGTACTTACTTTACTCGTTCATAATCGAACTTTTCCTTTGCCCGTCTCTGTGAAACAAAATTTCGATGATCTTAAAAAAGAATTAGCCGTAGCAACTTTAGCTTCTATTCGTTGTGATATTCCGTTTGTCGTCGAAACTGATGCTTCGGACGTAGCTATTGCTGCCACTTTGAACCAAGATGGAAGACCTGTGGCGTTTTTCTCTCGGACGTTGACGCCATCTGAAAAACATCACTCAGCTGTTGAAAAAGAAGCCTATGCCGTGGTTGAAGCTATTCGAAAATGGAGGCATTTGCTTTTGGGTAATCATTTCAAACTTGTCACTGATCAAAGATCTGTTTCCTTTATTTTTGGCAATCAAAATCGGGGAAGAGTGAAGAACGATAAAATTTTGCGCTGGAAAATGGAATTATCACCTTACAGCTTCGATGTTGTCTATAGACCCGGAAAAGATAATAAAGCAGCAGATGCACTAAGTCGATCCTGTTGTGGTGCGCTTCTAAATGGACTGGATTTAAAACAAATACATGATTATCTTTGTCATCCTGGAATTTCTCGTATGCTCCACTTTGTGAAATCTCGTAATTTACCATATTCTATTGATGAAATTCGAAAAATGACCTTGAGTTGTGAAGTGTGCTCTGAAATCAAACCCAGATTTCCTTCGGCAATTCAAGGCCAATTAATCAAAGCTACCCAACCGTTTGAGCGGTTATCTATCGATTTTAAAGGACCTCTTCCTTCATCAACTCGTAATCGTTATCTACTGACGGTCATCGATGAATATTCTCGATTTCCCTTTGCATTTGCTTGTCCTGACCTTAGCAGTCACACCGTCATACTTCACCTGTGTCAAATATTCGCAATGTTTGGGATGCCTTCGTACATTCACTCAGACAGAGGTTCTTCCTTCATGTCGACCGAGGTACAAAATTTTCTTCGGGAAAAAGGTATAGCTTCGAGTAGAACGACTCCTTATAATCCCAAAGGAAATGGACAGGTAGAAAGAATGAATGGTACCTTATGGAAATCGATCCTTCTCGCTCTCAGATCAAAAAGGCTTTCAGTTGAAAACTGGGAATGCGTGCTGCTGGACGCATTACATTCAATCCGTTCATTATTGTGCACATCTACCAACGAAACCCCTCACGAGCGTCTTTTTCGACACAATAGAAGGTCGACTTTTGGTAACACACTCCCAACCTGGCTTACTGTTCCTGGCAAAGTTTTACTCAAGAAGAATGCTAGAGTTTCTAAATATGACCCCTCTGTGGAAGAAGTTGAACTAATTCATTGCAATCCTAACTATGCGCATGTTCGTTTTTCTGATGGAAGAGAAGATACAGTATCTATCCGTCAATTAGCCCCGAAAGGCTCCGACGCACTGATGAATGAAGCTGGAACTAATATGGGACTCTGTGAAAATGAACCGGTTGTTGCTGATGAACAAACCTCCTATAATGACGATACCGATATTGATAATGTTAAGGCAAATGGTGAATCTACGGATAACTCAAATGCTCGTGACCTATCAGAGAATCTCGAAAACCTTATCAATCAACAACAACGTGTTCATTCTTATAATTTACGAAGTGGAAATGTTTAAATACTATGTTTTCTCAATCCTCTTTGAATTGTTACTATAACAGTCTTGTTCCGACTCTGACGCTACGCTACAAATCGCAGTGGAGGAGAATGATATGTTTGTTTATTTGTACACACATTTATATTAACACCGTTCGTATACTAACATTCCTAGGCCTGTAATTGTAAAATTATCAAAAAGGCCAACAAATATGCAATTAGAGTCTATCAATAAAAGGAAAGATGAGAATTTGAGTTTTCACAGCATATTTATTGGACGGGACAAAACGTTCCTCCAACGGAAGTTGGCAAAAGTAAAAAAGTTAAAGAACAATCAGGAACAGAAGCCGCCAACGTCTGATCAAGCTGTTAAACGGAATCAATCGAGTGAGACTGCAACATCAAAAAACGACGTATCGTTACTAAATGTAGTGGACAGAGGGGGGAGAAGAAGTATGGCCTCGAGGCCCGGGAAAAGAATAGTAAAGAAGCCAACAAGGTGGAATCAGTAAAAGTCGACACTTGTTTAGATAAGTCGCTTTCTACATTTACTCTATTTTATGCTAACTTTCGAAGTGTTAAGAATAAGAACTTTTTACTGTGTAATTTTATAATAAGTAACGATTTCGATTTTATAATATTATCTGAAACTTGGCTTAACAAGGATATTAAAAACCATGAATTTGATATTCCTCACTATTCTTTATTCAGAAAGGACAGATCGCTGGATAAAAGAGGTGGAGGAGTACTCATTTATAGTAAATCTGTATTTAAGGCGAAAATTTTACATACTAGTGATGATAATGCTATCATTGATTTCTTATCTATACAATTTGATAATCTGATCTTAACAGCGGTTTACAGACCGCCGTATGCTACTTTATTTGATGATCAAACATTTACCAATTCTTTTCAATCTATCTTTGACTGCCATGGCTATAATGTAGTGGTAGGTGACTTTAATAAGTTACAGGACTGTGAATTAACCAATTTTTTTTCTAACCATGATCTCAAGCAGATTATAAATGAATCAACTAGAGGTTCGCAATGCTTAGATCATGTATACTTAGAAATTGAAATGGTGAAATCGCACAGTTATGATGTTGTCAATTATTTCAAAGAATTGGATCACAAACAAATTATTTTACAATGGAACATCTTGAGTAGCATAACACAGAAACTAAATTTTGATAATGCACACGTGCACTGTTCCAGAATCAACTGGAATCTTTTTAGAGAATTAAGCATATTGATTGATTATGAAAGTTTTTATATCATGAACACTGACGAATTTGTTTCTTCTGTTTCATCGTTATTATCTATTTTATTTCAGGCATCTACGTTTACGGACATTATACCGAAACGAATTAATAGGAAATTGTGTAAACTAAGAATTAAACGAGATAATATAATAAAGTGTAGTCTTATTAATAGTATTAAACAAATGAGGTTAGATTCCATTGATAAGGAAATTAATTCATCACTGCTAATAATCCGTCAAAGATCAGAACGAATTATTTTGGCCAAAATGAAGAGTAATCCTAGATTAGGATTCAAACTCCTCACAGATTACAGTAAATACAAGGAAAAGTTAAAGCTTATACTACCTGTGGATAAAACTGAGTATGGATTTCTCTGTGAATTGGAGGACGTATTTGGCAATTTGATATGCAATCCACAGAATGAAAGAAATTTTATAGAACTATCTGACCCTTTGGGAGACCAGGAACCAGGACTTGTTATTGACAGTGATGAATTGATAAAATTGATGTTAAAAATCAAATCAAAAAAACAAAAAGATCACCTTGGTATTTCGATTGATAATCTGCTTCAATTACCCTTAACATTTAGGAATGTGCTCTGCAACTTTATAAATAGAATTTTGAAGAATGGGAAATTACCAATCGATATATTAACGATAGTAGCTAAGCCGTTGCCAAAAGTTAGTAAGCCAACGTGCGCCAGTGATTATAGATTAATCTCTATTATCCCTTCGTTTTTGAAGATAATAGAACGAGTGATACTAGATCATTTAGAATGTATGTTGCCGGCTGATTTTGATTTATGTCAACATGGATTTACGAAAGATAGATCGACAACTACTAATATGCTCTCCATGTGGAAACATGTAATTTCATTAGATGAGAATAAATTAGATGCATTAATTGTATTTATAGATATTTCAAAAGCCTTTGACTCTATATCTTTTGATGCTATTTTGAATGCGATTAGTTTGTTGAATATTGATCCGAATATTTTTAGATTACTTAAATACTATCTATATAATCGACGAATGAGTATTCAAGTAAACGATTTGATATCAAAATCGAAACGAGTAACGAGTGGAGTTCCACAGGGATCAAGCTTGGGGCCAATTTTATTTAAAATTGTATTTGCACATTTGGAAACTAAGATCCTTAACGGTCGAGTTTGCAAATTCGCTGATGATTTAAAAATAATCTTCCCAATTGATCCAAAGAATGTCGAATTCTCCAAAAATAATGTGACATTAGATTTGTATGATTTGAGCAAATATTTGATTACACTAGGGCTGAGAATAAACAATAAAAAGACGAGAGCTTTAAAAATAGGTAACAGAACAAACTTTCATTATGATTATTTTCATGATGCAGTGATTAATGATGTGTTTGAATTTAAACTTATGCAAGAAATTAAGGATTTAGGCATAACAATTCAATGTACAGCTTCTGCTGAGAGACATACTAAAAGTATAGTAGGCAGTGCCAAGAAAAGATGGGCAGTAATAAATCGAAATATCGTATCAAATGATATAAAACTTCAAATGAATATAATATGGATTAGACGGGTACTAGAATATGCTGTCGCTACTTGGAATCCATTAAAATCGGGATTGTCTAATAAGATACAAGCTGTACAAAGAAAAGTTGTGAAACATTTTAGTCCTATTTCTTGCACTATATACGCCTCTAGATTACAGTTTGTGTCATTGCAATCTCTGTGGTTTCGGAGGATGTGTTATTGTATAAAAGTTTTCCATTTGAACCAGTGGACTGCTGCCTATATGACTCCGATAAGAAGGAGTCATGAAGTTGGAACTAGATCTGGACATTTGGCAATATCTCCTCCTATGGTGGGGACTGTTGCGAGCAAGTTATTCTCTTTCTCGAAAATCTACAAAATTTATAACCAATTGCCGAAGGGGCTTAGAGAAATGCCTCCATCTAAGATGTCTTTTAAAACTTTATCTACTGAACTTGTAAAAGTCTGCAATCCTGCTGATATTCTTTATTTTTTTGATTATGATAATAATTTCTAATAGTTGAATAAAAGACAATGATAATTGTTATCGGAAACAGATATTCTTGAGATTTTTATTTCCAAGTTTTGTATTATTATAATTGAAATGTTATGCACTATATCTTCAAATTAGTTAACATTACATACAATCAATTGCTAGTCATGGTTCTCAATTTTTGCATAATGTTACACTCGAATTATACCTTAATTGTTCCTAATTTGATGATGTATATATTATTCTTTTCAGTCGAACTTTCTGATATTGATATATTGTATTGTACAACTAGTGAATAATAGAATAATAGAATAATAGAATATCTTTATTTGGATTCAAACCACACATGTTCCATCAAATAATAAAATTAGAAAATGTACAATATAAAAAGATATCACATCACATATATATGTGCAATTAGTTGTACTGTACAATTTATCAGCATCAGAAAGATCAGCTGTAAACAGTGATAGATTCTTCATCAAAATTACAAAAAAAATTTAAGTTATAATTCGAGTATAACATTTGTAAAAAAAGGGAACCATGACTAATAATTGATTCTGTGCATTGTTGATTAACAAGATTATATAATGCATAACATTTCAGTTTTACTAATACAAAATTTGAAGATAGAATCTCAGGAGAAATTATGTTGCTGAAAAACAATTAATCCTGTCTTTTAGTTAACCATGAGATATACCTATCTACATGAGATTAATTGCACAATTATTTTTAATATAAATTGTACAATTTCCAATTTTATTATTTGATGGAATTTGTGTGGTTTGAATCCAAATAAAGATATTCTATTCTATTCTATTCTATTTTAAACATTGTTTTACTAATTAGCGCGAAATGGCTCCAATTTTGTCGCATTCTGATATTGAAAAAATTGTTATGGATCTCCAGAACTCAGTGAAGGTATTGAAAGAAGACAACAACTATTTAAAAAATGAAGTGTCTATATTGAAGAATGAGGCTGTTGTGAATGCGATGAAATTGGAACAGGCAGTTAAAAATAATGATACTTTAAGCGTGCGTATAGTTGAACTGAATGAAGCGTTAAACATTAAATTAGACAAAATACAAATTGATGTTCAGCCTTGGATTGAATTGGCTGCTATAACAGTGGAAAGTGATACGCCTGTTAAAAATAAACCATCTGGCGAAGAAATATTGAATATATTGGCGAACGAAGTATCAGCGAGAAACAACAAGCAAGATCAATTAGTATTATTTAATCTTGCTGAAAATGCTGAGGTTAATGATGTCCAGAAACTAAATGCGTTAATAAAAGAAGAGACACATGCGGATATTGCAAAATGCTTTAGGGTGGGTAAACGATCGGATCGTCCAAGGCCAGTTATTGTGAAATTATCAAAACGCCCAACAAATATGCAAATTGAGTCCATCAACAAAAAGAAAGATGAGAGTCTGAGTTTTCGCAGCATTTTTATTGGCCGGGACAAAACGTTTCTCCAACGAAAGTTGGCTAAAGCAAAAAAGTTAATAAGCAACCAGGAACGGAAGCTGATAACCACTGATCAAGCAACCTCTGAGACTGCAACATCAAAAAACGATGTTTCATTAATAAATATTGTGGACAGCGGGGGGAGAGGAAGAATGGCCTCAAAACCTGGGAAACGCATAATAAAGAAGCCAGCAAAGCTGAATCAGTAAAAGTTGATAATTGTTTAGATAAGTCGCGTTCCACATTTACCTTATTTTATGCTAACTTTCGAAGTGTTAGGAACAAAAACTTTTTGCTTTGTAATTTTATAATAAGTAATGATTTTGATTTTATAATTTTATCTGAAACCTGGCTTAATAATGACATAGAAAACCATGAATTTGATATTCCTCACTATTCTTTATTTAGAAAAGACAGATCGCTGGATAAAAGAGGTGGAGGAGTACTCATTTATAGTAAATCTGTATTTAAGGCGAAAACTCTACATACTAGTGATGATAATGCTATCATTGATTTTTTATCTATACAATTTGAGAATCTGATCTTAACAGCGGTTTATAGACCGCCGTATGCTACTTTATTTGATGATCAAACATTTACCAATTCTTTTCAATCTATCTTTGACTGCCATGGCTATAATGTAGTGGTAGGTGACTTTAATAAGTTACAGGACTGTGAAATAACCAATTTTTTTTCTAACCATGATCTCAAGCAGATTATAAATGAACCAACTAGAGGTTCGCAATGCT
Source organism: Eudiplozoon nipponicum (assembly GCA_029291075.1). Lineage (NCBI taxonomy): Eukaryota > Metazoa > Platyhelminthes > Monogenea > Mazocraeidea > Diplozoidae > Eudiplozoon > Eudiplozoon nipponicum. The sequence goes on along the minus strand of JAQBSW010009848.1, from coordinate 10,705 downwards.
TAGATCATGTATACTTAGAAACTGAAATGGTGAAATCGCACAGTTATGATGTTGTCAATTATTTCAAAGAATTGGATCACAAACAAATTATTTTACAATGGAACATCTTGAGTGGCACAACACAGAAACTAAGTTTTGAAAATGCACACGTGCACTGTTCCAGAATCAACTGGAATTTATTTAGAGAATTAAGTATACTGATTGATTATGAGAGTTTTTATTTCTTGAATACTGATGAATTTGTTTCTTCTGTTTCATCGTTATTATCTATTTTATTTCAGGCAGCTACGTTTACGGACATTATACCGAAACGAATTAATAGGAAACTGTGTAAACTAAGAATTAAACGAGATAATATAATAAAGTGTAGTCTTATTAATAGTATTAAACAAATGAGATTAGATTCCATTGATAAGGAAATTAATTCATCACTGCTAATAATCCGTCAAAGATCAGAACGAATTATTTTGGCCAAAATGAAGAGTAATCCTAGATTAGGATTCAAACTCCTCACAGATTACAGTAAATACAAAGAAAAGTTAAAGCTTATTCTACCTGTGGATAAAACGGAGTATGGATTTCTCTGTGAATTGGAGGAAGTATTTGGCAATTTGATATGCAATCCACAGAATGGGAGAGATTTTATAGAACCATCTGATTCTTTGGGAGACCAGGAACCAGGACTTGTTATTGACAGTGATGAATTGATAAAATTGATGTTAAAAATCAAATCAAAAAAACAAAAAGATCACCTTGGTATTTCGATTGATAATTTGCTTCAATTACCTTTAAAATTTATGAATGTACTCTGCAACTTTATAAATATAATTTTAAAGAATGGGAAATTACCAATCGATATACTAACGATAGTAGCTAAGCCGTTACCAAAAGTAAGTAAGCCAACGTGCGCTAGTGATTATAGATTAATCTCTATTATCCCTTCGTTTTTGAAGATAATAGAACGATTGATACTAGATCATTTAGAACGTATGTTACCGGCTGATTTTGACCTATGTCAACATGGCTTTACGAAAGGTAGATCGACAACTACCAATATGCTTTCCATGTGGAAACATGTAATCACATTAGACGAGAATAAGTTAGATGCATTAATTGTATTTATAGATATCTCAAAAGCTTTTGACTCTATATCTTTTGATGCTATTTTGAATGCGATTAGTTTGTTGAATATTGATCCGAATATTTCTAGATTACTTAAATACTATCTATATAATCGACGAATGAGTATTCAAGTAAACGATTTAATATCAAAATCGAAACGAGTAACGAGTGGAGTTCCACAGGGATCAAGCTTGGGGCCAATTTTATTTAAAATTGTATTTGCAAATTTGGAAACTAAGATCCTTAACGGTCGAGTTTGCAAATTCGCTGATGATTTAAAAATAATCTTCCCAATTGATCCAAAGAATGTCGAATTCTCCAAAAACAATGTGACATTAGATTTGTATGATTTGAGTAATTATTTGATCACACTAGGGCTGAGAATAAACAATAAAAAGACGAAAGCTTTAAAAATAGGGAACAGAACAAACTTTAATTATGTTTATTTTCATGATGCTGTTATTAATGATGTGTTTGAGATTAAACTTATGCAAGAAATTAAGGATTTAGGCATAACTATTCAATGTACAGCTTCTGCTGAGAGACATATTGAAAGTATAGTAAGCAGTGCCAAGAAAAGATGGGCACTAATAAATCGAAATATCTTATCAAATGATATAAAACTTCAAATGTATATAATATGGATTAGACCGGTACTAGAATATGCTGTCGCTACTTGGAATCCATTAAAAAAGGGTTTGTCTAATAATATAGAAGCTGTACAAAGAAAGGTTGTGAAACATATTAGTCCTATTTCTTGCACTATATACGCCTCTAGATTACAGTTTGTGTCATTGCAATCGCTGTGGTTTCGGAGGATGTGTTATTGTATAAAAGTTTTCCATTTGAACCAGTGGACTGGTGCCTATATGACTCCGATAAGAAAGAGTCATGAAGTTGGAACTAGATCTGGACATTTGGCAATATCTCCTCCTTTGGTGGGGAATGTAGCGAGCAAGTTATTCTCTTTCTCGAAAATCTACAAAATTTATAACCAATTGCCGAAGGGGCTTAGAGAAATGCCTCCATCTAAGATGTCTTTTAAAACTTTATCTACTGAACTTGAAAAAGTCTGCAATTCTGCTGATATTTGTTATTCTTTTGATTATGATAATACTTTCTCATGGTTGAATAAAAGACAAGGATAATTGTTATCGAAAACAGATTTTCTAGAGATTTTTATTTCCAAGTTTTGTATTGTTATAATTGAAATGTTATGCACTATTTCTTCTAATTAGTTAACATTACATACAATCAATTGCTAGTCATGGTTCTCAATTTTTGCATAATGTTACACTCGAATTATACATTAATTGTTCCTAATTTGATAATGTATATATTATTCTTTTCAGTCGAATTTTCTGATATTGATATATTGTATTGTACAACTAGTGAGATATACCTATCTATATGATATTAATTGCACATTTATTGTGATGTGATAATTTTTTTTTTATATATTGTACAATTTCCAATTTTATTATTTGATGGAATATGTGTGGTTTGAATCCAAATAAAGATATTCTATTCTATTCTATTCTATATCATCATAATTAACGTGCCAACGGTTCTTTTAAAGAATTATCAATGTAATAATATTTCTATATATCACACAACAAGTTTCCTAAGCTTTATTGCATGAATTAAAAAAATTGTTAGTTAGAAAGAAAATTGTGTTTAACTTAAACAAAATATTACCTTGAACTAATTACCTGGGTTAAACTTGCATCTAAATTTTCGTTCACTATTTTCCACACGGTGATATAATGCTTAGTAATTATTTGCGTTGATCTTGGTTCGGAATTATTTCATGAATATAAATAAATATGACAGTTAATCAAGATATAGCTTCTTTTACAGATAGTAATGGAATCACAAAATTGGAATTTCATTCGACTATGCGTAAACTGTGTTCAATGTTCCCAATCGAACGAGATAAAATTGAACAAGTTCTGTATACTAACGACGGAGATCTCGAAAGTTCTATAAATGATTTGTTGATACTTTGCAATGGTGTCATTCGTGATGGGCGCAGAATTAGTTTTAGATCAAATTACAAGGTATGTTGTATAATTAAAATTAAAGTTGATATATTTATAATAATCGTACTAGTTTGAAAATATATTAAAGAAGATTTTATTTATTTTAAAGCACCATTTTCTTGCCAATTGTTGGGATTATAACTTTAAATCTATGTGTATTTTTTGCTGATAATTATTAGTTAAAAGATGAAATAGTATTATTTTATATGGCAACAAATGCCATCTTGTAGAGGCTTCTAACCTATTCGTGTCTGAGAACCCCATAGATGCCAGATAGTTAGTAGTCCTATAATTAACAGTAGAATCTGATAAGCTTATATTTTCATTCAAACCTGCAATGTCTTGCGCTAACTTGCTAGTGTCCTCAAATTTAAGATCAGCATCCATGTTTATCGAATTTAATTATTAAATTGACACTTAATGTTAGGCAAATCGGTATGTGAAACCTTATACGATACAAAACACCCGAATAAATAATCTGGAAAGAAATAGACGCGAAAAACAGAATTATTAAATTAACTGTTCCAGAACGTCTACTCTATGCGTGCATCAATAAAAAATAAGGCACTGTTAGCAGGCGTATATTAAAAAAATCGATCAAATTTTAATGAAGAAAAATGAAGCAGTTGCATCAGGCCAATGAAGATACAACCAATCGAGGACAGTAATGCTCAAAAACTGAAAATGGCGCACAATTCAAAGTCAAGTATTTAAACAAAGAAAGTTCTGGAAAATAAATGAAAAAACTCTCCTTAAATAAAATTCGTTACAATCAGCCAAGGTGGTTTAAATTTATCAGTTAATGTTACTTTAATTTTGGCGGAGGATTCATCTTCCTCCACAATCTAACTCATCGGTGAAAAAGATTCTGCTACAAAGCAAAATATTCTGATACGAGTATGTGTGGCTTACTAGAAATTTAACATTGTGATTAATAACAACGAGACTAGTGCAGAAATTTAAGATTGAATACTGCCTACACCGTTAATGCTGTGCCTCGTGTAATTCGATATAGTTAGCTGTGACTTGAATAAAATCGAGTGAAATATGATTTTTAAAATAAATGGTTCCAGATTATTTTAGCATACATACATATTGGTGCACCAAGACTATGATTTCAAAAGAAATCTTGAGAAAATAAGCATAATTTAAGTGTGATTATGAAATACCAAAGATGAAGACGCTTCCAAAGATACAAAAGACAATGAACGATGAGTTTATTAACCTTATGTTCCTATGAAAATTCACCGGAGATATTAAAAAGGAAAAGTAAACTTAGCATCAGTTTTAGAGCCAATGATTACACTATTGTGGGTGTGGAGGAAGATATATCCTCCGATAAAATTAAAATGACATTTATTGATAAATTTAAACCACCTTGGCTGATTGAAACGAATTTTATTTAGAAAGAAATTATTTGCTTATTTACCAGAACATTCTTTGTTTAAATACTTGACAGTATATATACTTTTGAATTGTGTGTAACTTTAGTTACGGTATTCTGTACGTGACTGGTCTGACTTTCCTCAGCAAGCTAAATTTATTCCTTTTCTTCAATTTACGTTTATAATTACTCAATTTTCACAATATACACCTGCTATCAAAAATATATGCTGAAAATGTTAAATCGGTTTAGTCGCCAATGTGAAATAGCGATTTTGAAGGATATGACAGCGCAAGAAGTCTTGTTCGAGTTCCTACATAATGAATATCGCGTTATAGTGTTCCCGAAAGAGTCACTAGTGATCGCGGTGGTCAATTTATGTCAGAGCTTTTCGTAAGATTTCTCAATATCATGTGAACAACTGTATCGCATATTAGCGCATACAATCCACGAGTGAATGGGATGGTAGAAAGGCTGCATCTTGAACTGAAAGCTGCGTTAAAGTGTACTAATAGAACAAGCTGTATACACGATCTTACTATAGTATTACTTGCCCTGCCAATAGATATAGGACACAGTTAGGAACTTCAATAGCAGAATTGGTATATGGAGAAACATTAAGAATGCCTGGAGATCTTTTAATAGAACTCCATGTAGTCTTAATTGGGCTTCTAGTTATGTAGGTTAGTTTTTAGGAGCACTTAGAGATGAGATGTGTCTTTTGGCTCCGGTCAAGACTATAAAAGACAAAACCAATTGCTAGGTGCCCTCTGATCTAAGATCGGCTTTGCATGTTTATGTTACTAATGAAAATAGAAACAACTGCCTGACACCATTTTACAAAGGACCATATAAGGTCAAGAGGATGACTGACAAAAATGTCATCATAGAGATAAATGGCATTGTGGATTGTATTACTTTGGATCGTTGCATTCCCCAGTTTATCTGGATTGACGGTAGGACTGAATTACCAGTTGAGTTGAATGACCATCGTGGTTTCGGTATGTGCCCTAACTGGCTGCACCAAGACAGAATCTGCTGTTACAGCATGTATCTGTGGTTCCTGCTGTTTCTACACTTCGTCTAGCCTTCTGAGTTTTGTTGGCCAATCAACATTCATTGTGTCAAATACCTCTAATTTGGCTTTTAGCCTGGATGGTAGCTCAGCTGTACAAATAGAATTCACCACATCTCTAGATATATTCAACCTGGAAACTTTCGTACAAAGGCGTTCATAAATTTCTGATGGTAGTTGACGCCCCTTCTTTTCTAGGCGTAATAATTTGCACATTTGTACCGATCTTCCAGGCTGATATCTTAGTTAAATTTTGGCCATTAGTAAATCAAATGCATTGTAAGGATTTTCTTCCACAGTTCTGTCCCTTAAGTTTTCCAAGGCGCTTCTGAAATTCGCAGGCAACGCCATTCATACTGCAACAAATTTCTCCATATGGCTTACTATTTGATAAGCTGTGAATATTTTTTTGGCGTCCCCGACCCAACTTGAGTGTTTTTCAAATTTATATGGCTGTAGACTGAATATTTTTGGACTGGCGCAGTCGCCATATTTTGTAGGGGCTCCAAACCTATTAGTGACTGAGAACCCCGTAGATGCCAATTCGCTCACAATCTTTCCTTGGCCATTTGAATTTCAGCTAGAATTCTCATTCACATCTATTAACTTCATGCCTGCTATATCTTTAGTTAATTTGCTTGTGTCTTCAAACTTAAGATTAACTTCCATGCTGATCGTACATATATATTAATTTTGTAACTTTGTGTTAGGCAAATGGAATGTGGACTTCTTACGTAGCAAAAGCCCCGATCAAATAACCTGGAAATAAATAAGATGTGAACAACAGAATTATCAAATTATCTGTTCCAGAACGACCCCAATATTTACGATTCAAAAGACAAAATGATAGCAGGAGTATATTGTGAAAATCGAGTAATTATAAACGTAAATTGAAGAAAAGGAATAAATTTAGCTTGCTGAGGAAAGTCAGACCAGTCACGTACAGATTACCGAAACTAAAATTACGTACAATTCAAAAGTATATATACTGTCAAGTATTTAAATAAAGAATGTTCTAGAAAATAAACGAATAATTTCTTTTTAAATAAAAGTCATTTCAATCAGCCAAGGTGGTCTAAATTTATCAATAAATATCACTTTAATTTTGTCGGAGGAAATTTCTTCCTCTACACTTAGCATCAGTTTTAGAGCCAATGATTACACTATTGTGAGTGGAAGACACTGGAAAAACACTTCTGATGTTCAACTATCGCTACCAAAAACATTAGGCTGGAATAAAATATATCACATATTTTACTTCTCAAAATGCCAGTTTAGGGACTGCAAATATCTATTTTCATGACAAAGTGAATCATGGGTACGAAAGGAATTAGTTGCGCTTCCAGCTAATGTTATTTATTACGAATTTATTAAGGATATGCATATGAACTTTCTATTCAAAATTAAATTGAGATTAAAGCATTGTCTCAAAGAGGTTATTTAATAAGTTCAGATATAACGTGTGAATAAACCATAACTCTTCCAATTAAAAAATCACTGCTGCTGGCTTTTATACTTAATATGATACCAGTAGGAAAAAGGAAAGCTCTGAAAATGAGTTTACGCTTTATTTGAACAAGTGTTAATTTTATATTATTTTAAATATAGGATCTATATTTTCGTTGGATGTTTTTACTAGGAACTAACTAATTTTACTATGTTAATATTTTTTAATATTCGCACATTTATTGATATATTTTTCTCTGTTTCTTTAGAAATATGTTATTAATTATATATCCTGAATCAAATTTTAAAGTATATGCTAAAATTAAATAGACTTGTGTATGTTATTATATATCACAAACTTTAAGTTTTCTAGCAATTATCTCAACTTTTTTACAGATGTGTTGCAATAAATAAGCAAGACCTACATTGTTCTTCGACTCTGGACTCCCGAGCAATAATCTTTTGGAAAGCGCATTATTTATTTCCAAAACATTTTTTCACGAAAAGATTTGTTGGCTTATTCATTAGAATTCGCTTTCTTTTCGCTTTCAATATATAAACGTTACCACTTTAAGGAACATTTTTGACCGTGGTTGATGAAATATTCCTGTACGCAACTAAATGTGTTCACCTGGTACTTCGAATTCCAGCATATTAAAACTTGCCTATCTATCTAGTGCACAGTTCTTGATAAGTAAAATATAACATTTACAACTTTATTGTAGCCTAAAATGATAAATTTTTAATCAAATGCGGCTGGACTATTGAAAGTTTTGAATTGTCTTCAAAATAAGTTCTTACTTTCTGCTAACATTATTGCAGTATTTTACACTTTATAGGCATTCTTGTTTTTGTCTGCAAGCGTGTAATCATATTCGTCATAAATAACGCTTATTTCTTCCGATATTGCAGGTACAGTACATGCAACGATAAAATTCCTTGATTTGAAAAGAAAAGTTACTATTGTGTACTCTTCCTCACTTCGCTAACCAATTAAATTTGGCTATTGTGATGCCAGCGACCACTTTTTCTTGGTGGCAGCTGTTTTTAATATGATCAATTTAAAATGTGTTCTGAATCACAGTAACAAGCACAGCAAACGGGCAGAATGATTAGACAAGTCAGAAGAAAGAGTTGCCTAAAATATTAGGCTTTATTCATCATATAATGCAGATATACATGCTAAAAGACAAAACAAAACATGTTAGTATACGAACGGTGTGAATATAAATGTGTGTACAAATAAACAATCATATCATTCTCCTCCACTGCGATTTGTAGCGTAGCGTCAGAGTCGGAACAAGACTGTTATAGTAACAATTCAAAGAGGATTGAGAAAACATAGTATTTAAACATTTCCACTTCGTAAGTTATAAGGATGAACACGTTGTTGTTGATTGATAAGGTTTTCGAGATTCTCTGATAGGTCACGAGCATTTGAGTTATCCGTAGATTCACCATTTGCCTTAACATTATCAATATCGGTATCGTCATTATAGGAGGTTTGTTCATCAGCAACAACCGGTTCATTTTCACAGAGTCCCATATTAGTTCCAGCTTCATTCATCAGTGCGTCGGAGCCTTTCGGGCTTAATTGACGGATAGATACTGTATCTTCTCTTCCATCAGAAAAACGAACATGCGCCTAGTTAGGATTGCAATGAATTAGTTCAACTTCTTCCACAGAGGGGTCATATTTAGAAACTCTAGCATTCTTTTTGAGTAAAACTTTGCCAGGTTGGGAGTGTGGTACCAAAAGTCGACCTTCTATTGTGTCGAAAAAGACGCTCGTGAGGGGTTTCGTTAGTAGATGTGCACAATAATGAACGGATTGAATGTAATGCGTCCAGCAGCACGCATTCCCAGTTTTCAACTGAAAGCCTTTTTGATCTGAGAGCGAGAAGGATCGATTTCCATAAGGTACCATTCATTCTTTCTACCTGTCCATTTCCTTTGGGATTATAAGGAGTCGTTCTACTCGAAGCTATACCTTTTTCCCGAAGAAAATTTTGTACCTCGGTCGACATGAAGGAAGAACCTCTGTCTGAGTGAATGTACGAAGGCATCCCAAACATTGCGAATATTTGACACAGGTGAAGTATGACGGTGCGACTGCTAAGGTCTGAACAAGCAAATGCAAAGGGAAATCGAGAATATTCATCGATGACCGTCAGTAGATAACGATTACGAGTTGATGAAGGAAGAGGTCCTTTAAAATCGATAGATAACCGCTCAAACGGTTGGGTAGCTTTGATTAATTGGCCTTGAATTGCCGAAGGAAATCTGGGCTTGATTTCAGAGCACACTTCACAACTCAAGGTCATTTTTCGAATTTCATCAATAGAATATGGTAAATTACGAGATTTCACAAAGTGGAGCATACGAGAAATTCCAGGATGACAAAGAGAATCATGTATTTGTTTTAAATCCAGTCCATTTAGAAGCGCACCACAACAGGATCGACTTAGTGCATCTGCTGCTTTGTTATCTTTTCCGGGTCTATAGACAACATCGAAGCTGTAAGGTGATAATTCCATTTTCCAGCGCAAAATTTTATCGTTCTTCACTCTTCCTCGATTTTGATTGCCAAAAATAAAGGAAACAGATCTTTGATCAGTGACAAGTTTGAAATGATTACCCAAAAGCAAATGCCTCCATTTTCGAATAGCTTCAACCACGGCATAGGCTTCTTTTTCAACAGCTGAGTGATGTTTTTCAGATGGCGTCAACGTCCGAGAGAAAAACGCCACGGGTCTTCCATCTTGGTTCAAAGTGGCAGCAATAGCTACGTCCGAAGCATCAGTTTCGACGACAAACGGAATATCACAACGAATAGAAGTTAAAGTTGCTACGGCTAATTCTTTTTTAAGATCATCGAAATTTTGTTTCACAGAGACGGGCAAAGGAAAAGTTCGATTATGAACGAGTGAGTGAATTTTATCGGAGAAGTTGGAGATCCACGGCGAATAATAAGCGAAAAATCCCACAATTCTTTGTTGCGATTGCACATTCGACGGTGGTGGGAGATCTTGTAAAGGCTTTAATCGGTCAGGATCAGGTTTAATTTTTCCATTCGATATTTGAAAACCAAGAAGAGTAATTTCTTTAGCTGCGAAAATGCTCTTTGATTCATTTAAGGTCAATCCATATTTTTTAGCGGCATTAAGAAATTTGTTGAGATTTGTTTCGTGTTCAAGCGTATCTCTCCCGCAAACTGTCACATTGTCCACATAGACAAATGTATCTGTGAGATGTTCCTGTGCGATTATATGATCCATAGTTCTTTGGAAACATGAGACACCATTCGTCACTCCGAAGGGAATGCGACGGAATTGAAACAAGCGTCCACACGCTTCGAAAGCAGTAAATACCTTTTCATGTTCTTGGATAGGTATCTGGTGGTAAGCGCTTTTGAGATCCAAAGTGCTGAATATATGATATTTTGAAATGGTTTCAGCCATTTGGTCTATTTTCGGCAAAGGATAGGCGTCTAAGAGTGTGAATTTGTTGACCGTTTGGCTGTAGTCCACAACCATACGTTTCTTGTGATTCTCATTCGATACCACGAGAACTTGTGCTCTCCACGGGGATGTTGAAGGTTCGATAATGCCATCAGAAACTAATCTGTTTATTTCA
>JAQBSW010009847.1:0-26874 GCA_029291075.1 Eudiplozoon nipponicum | reverse complement strand
TACCACCACCCGCGCAATCAATTATTGTTAAATTGTATTGCCTATATATGTATATGTGGCGAAAGCTGCAAACAGTTAATGTTCGTGACTGCATAGAAATTGTGCAGCCGACATTTCCAGTCAAGTTCAATGTATGCGAGACTGCTAGAGGTGAGAGCCGCATATCTAAATTTGATTTCCATATATATTCAATGCGGTTTGATCCTCGATAGTCAGTTTGCCGTCGTACTCTGATGATGATCATGGAAGGTCGAAACGCGTCAGTGCGTTGCGGCTGGCGGTAGTTTTGTTATGTTGTTCGACGACTGGTTAAATACAATGGGATTGGTGTTTACTTCAAGCTCGCAAACTTGATTTAAAGAATTGTTACCACCACCCGCGCAATCAATTATTGTTAAATTGTATTGCCTATATATGTATATGTGGCGAAAGCTGCAAACAGTTAATGTTCGTGACTGCATAGAAATTGTGCAGCCGACATTTCCAGTCAAGTTCAATGTATGCAAGACTGCTAGAGGTGAGAGCCGCATATCTAAATTTGAGTTCCATATATATTCGATGCGGTTTGATCCTCGATAGTCAGTTTGCCGTCGTACTCTGATGATGATCATGGAAGGTCGAAACGCGTCGGTGCGTTGCAGCTGGCGGTAGTTTTGTTATGTTGTTCGACGACTGGTTAAATACAATGGGATTGGTGTTTACTTCAAGCTCGCAAACTTGATTTAAAGAATTGTTACCACCACCCGCGCAATCAATTATTGTTAAATTGTATTGCCTATATATGTATATGTGGCGAAAGCTGCAAACAGTTAATGTTCGTGACTGCATAGAAATTGTGCAGCCGACATTTCCAGTCAAGTTCAATGTATGCGAGACTGCTAGAGGTGAGAGCCGCATATCTCAATTTGATTTCCATATATATTCAATGCGGTTTGATCCTCGATAGTCAGTTTGCCGTCGTACTCTGATGATGATCATGGAAGGTCGAAACGCGTCAGTGCGTTGCAGCTGGCGGTAGTTTTGTTATGTTGTTCGACGACTGGTTAAATACAATGGGATTGGTGTTTACTTCAAGCTCGCAAACTTGATTTAAAGAATTGTTACCACCACCCGCGCAAACAATTATTGTTAAATTGTATTTCCTATATATGTATATGTGGCGAAAGCTACAAACAGTTAATGTTCGTGACTGCATAGAAATTGTGCAGCCGACATTTCCAGTCAAGTTCAATGTATGCGAGACTGCTAGAGGTGAGAGCCGCATATCTCAATTTGATTTCCATATATATTCAATGCGGTTTGATCCTCGATAGTCAGTTTGCCGTCGTACTCTGATGATGATCAAGGAAGGTTGAAACGCGTCAGTGCGTTGCAGCTGCCGGTAGTTTTGTTATGTTGTTCGACGACTGGTGTTGAAAAGAAATTTCATTCAGTAGACCAGTTTCGTCCTTATTGGGTACTCTCCGGCGTAATGTGCAGAATTTTGCCACGAACAGGGCTCGAACCAGGACATATCTGATTTGGAGTCTGTGGCTATAACAACTGAACCACCTTGACACATTCTCAGTGGTCTGTCCGCGGCAAAATTCTGGACATTACGTAAAGAGTTCCCAGTATGTTTGAACGCGGTCCAATTCGTGAATAGCCTTTTCTACATTATACATCGCTTACTTTATACGGACAACTTTATGGATGCAATAAGATTGTTTTTTATGTTAATTTCTCAATCTTGATTTACCTAACACTTAATAATCTCCCGTATGTTTTGGTGAGGGGACACCACTTGTACCAAATTCCCAAGAAACTCCATGAAATGTGCAGCCGGCTTATCCTCCAAAAGGAGTCAGCCACAGGAAAGTAAAGTAAAGTAAGTATGTTGTGCTACCCTGTCACGTCAGGGACACAATTTCCCTGCAATGAAAACACAGTCTCTATTTTGCTTTTGCCGCATTTCTATAAGTTACGCAATCAACCAATTCCTCAGGGCGTGGGCGCTAAAAGTTGCCATATGATTTAAGCAGTGGAAATTTTTAATGAACACCTAATCCATATCGCTAGATTATGTGTATAAAACTTCTACATTACATATCATTCTGTATTCTAGATTACGTCGGCGCCAAATTGTTTACCCATAGATTGTTTAATAGTTTATACAAACTACCAAAAAACTGAACATAAACATAAAACCACATGAATTGCAAACATTGATAAAGACCCAATGCTTTAAATAGGTTTATTTGAACAAAATTATTTTCAAAATTAAAATGTGGTTTTATATTAACTTTTAAAGAGAATCCGTTTAAAACGTTTAGATAAACGTTAGTTATGCCAAATGAAGCATTGTCATCATATGCACTGGATCGCCATTAAAACTGAAACCGAAAAATTATATAACACCTAACTACGCTTTTATGAATATCGTATAATAATAATAATAATAATAATAATCAATTTTGGTTATTTTATTTAAAGTTATGGAGTCGAATAAAAATCCGCAAACCTGAATGGATACGCCTATTAACGCATTTCAACTTCCACAGTAATTATAAAGATATTTAATTAAATAAAGGTTGTGAGCTTTACATAGACACCGTTCCTATTTTACAATTATTTGTCTGTATAAACTAAGCATTGTATAGGGTAGCGTAGCAAATTCAGGCAGTAAATCAGTTTCGTATTTATTGGGAACTCTTCATGTACAAATCTGAAATTTAGCCGCGGGCGGAATTCGTATTGGAGAAAATGTTCTTCGAGGTTTGTGACTATCTACTTCGCCACCCTACCTGATCTGCGTTTTGACTAGCCCAGTAAGGATATCAGTTGTTTTCTGTCTTCAAAATATTTTTCGATGGTCTATCCTCACCAGTTTTACGAAACAAACTAATGAAGCAAGTGTGATATTTCCTCTGGCCATATCATTTATACTTCAGACTGACCTTTCACTATATAGTAGCGTGTCACATTTTTGTGTGTTCATTTCCGTAACTGTTACGTTCATCTAACTAAGTGAGACTAGAGTGGATGAACAAGAATTTACCATTTGCATGCGTTAGACTATTTGCTTTATATACTCCCAGTGAAATGACCTAACTGAGATTGCTCTCACATTTTCAGGTGAGAGGAGACCAATAAAGCAGAACACTCGTCATAATCACATGCTGTGGTAAGTGATAAAATTTAAAATCCGAATGACCCATGCATGTAAAATACTGTTTGTTGCGGAGAATTAATATATATGCAAGTAGGTATTAGGTGTTGCGAACCTAGTAACAAATTAGTTCAGTTGTGACCAGAAGGATAAACCAAAGGCAGCATGAACGGAAAGTATAATCTCATGCACATTCGTTTCGTGCTTACTGGCGACTCATCAGTAGGAGCCGGTATCACGCCCTTTAACCACTATATATTTTGGTCAAGAATGTGGGATAATAGGACGATACAATCTCCTAGACGAAAGTGTAAACCTGCAATAGTGAAGCTAACATCGTATAGTCTCGACAATGCGACTTCAACGCTAACTCACTCTATATAATATATATACCGACCCACGCATGTGTTAAATTTCAATTCAAACCACTCAAGTTGTACTCAAGATAAGCTTGTTTAATAATTGTTCTTGTTACGTCATTAGACAGGCGCTCGACATGCATGCGCATCTGTAGTATGTGAATTCATAACTAAAAGATTCAGTTAAACATAATTAATACACTTGTATGCAAATCTAAATGAAACTGCAGTCAATATACATTAATTTACCCTTTGCACGCGTCAGGCAAATTATTTATTCTTAACATTTAAAATGCTGTATCACTAGATTGATCTCAATAGGTAGGGAGGGGGAGGGAATACAAAATAAAATTCGATAAATTAAGAAGCCTTAGTAAGATATAAAATAAAAGAAATAATGGTTAGATAAGAAATTTTGAAAATTATTTCAAGTAAGAATAAGCACCCCACCTGAAAATGTGAGGACAATCTTAGTTACGTCATTTCACATGGAGTGTATAAAACAAATAAACTAAACCACGCAAATGGTAAATTCTTAATCGACCATTCCAGCCTCAAATAGTTAGATGAACAAACACACAAATATGATAGGTAACCATCTAGTGAACGGTCAGTCTGAATTATAAATGATATAGCCAGAGGCAATATCACGCTTTCTTCATTAGCTTGTTTTGTTAAACAATAACTAATAATATGCATGCTCCTAAGTTAACCAACTTATAGAATTAATTGTATATAAATATATGTCCATAAATATGGAATATATATATATATATATGAGTCAACAACATATACAACTATACATTTCTATATTTACGTCTATATCTTCAACACACATTATATATTCATAAAATTCACATACATACATAGAAAACTCATACATAATTATGCATATGCATAAATAAATATAAACAACAGTGTGATTCTATATATATATATATATATATATATATATATATATATATATATATATATATATATGACCAAAACACATAAATATCTACATTTATAAAACTTATGGATATTTATTCATATTCTATAATATATTGTTTAATACTTATACCTGTCATATTTTTTTAATGATTGAGCAGTGCGAATTTCACATGTTGATTTTCCAAGATTTTCATTCGTGAGTAGTTGCTTTTCAGTATTACTTTCGCAAAGATCTGATTGATCCACATTTTCAAGTACGCCTCGAGTTCGTCTTCGTGGTGGCTGAGTGCGGATTCGTCCCGTTCCTCCGAAGGCTTCAACAGCCGTCTTACTAAAAACACTGGAAACCAGCTACTATCTTATCTTCGTAATCGTACTACCCACGATAGAAAATCGTAGATACTTTAAATATGAGGATCGCACTGCAAAATCATTCAAGAAATACACTTTAATACTTTAAATAGTTATTGATTGTGCGGGTGGTGATAAATTTTTCAAAATTAAAATTTGCGATCATTTACAATGTAGTTTTTTCTCGTTGAATTACGGGCTAGTTAAAATAGGATGCGCGTTGATACCAAATTCGCAAACTCGAGTTAAAGAACGAATTTTTCGTCAACTGTAGAAAATTGGCAGTGTCGTTGCGCGGTCAGGGCAACAGAAATCGTAATAAAGCGAAATTTTAAGTATTTTAAAAACAAATTTCATAATGAAAGATACAAAACGATGGAGATCAGGCTTAGTCGTCTCTGTCATTTACAGAAGATCATTTGGTTATTGGTTCCCTTGTGCGCGAAAAAAGCACTTCAGACAGGCATTCATGCACACAACAATCTAGCAGAGTAGCTTACTTAAAATGAAGCACAAAACTAATTAGCACACACGGTCAAATGAACGTTGCGTTTAACGCTAGTTTTAGTTACGCTTCTTTCACAGGACGCGTGTCTAGCGTTCTAACACTGGGCAGATAATTCGGAAATCGTGTTAATTTAATACGCAACAGGTTGGTCGGACAACTGAGACTTACGTTAACTACGAAAGCCGAAGTTTTTCATAGTATATTAGATGACAAACAGAATTAGGCGGTAGAAGGTATAGAAGGCCTGTTATAAGGTACTTTGTATCCATTACGAATTTACAAAAGTAATTTAATATAGAATTAAAATATAGTGGAAATGAGACGTCCTAAAAAACCTGAACAAAACTAACTTGCATACACGCAATATATAGACACAAAAAATGAATAGATAATATTTACATCAAAACACATATTTTCATACATATACACAAACATGATGGAAACAAACCTACATTTATACACACGATTATAACAACATCCATAATTTGAGGTATATATTAATTTAAATATATATTTACACAACTGCCTATACACTTAAACAAAACCTTATTTACAACCATACATACATAAAAGAATATACATTTACATAATTATATACGGAAAAATATGCAAATATGTTTTCATTCATACATTAATTTATTCCTACGAACTCAGATATATACACGCACCCGAGTATGTAAAATTAGCAAACATAAATACATGCAGAAGAAATCATACGAAATACACACAAATTTGTATACTGTTTATCAAAATATAAACATGCAAATATATATACACATACACACAAACAAACATACAAACACAACACACATACACACACATTCACACTAAATCATGAAAACATTTGTAAATACTCACAGAGTTTCCTGAAAACGGTTATTTTTTCACATTCACATGCAAGCATAGCTATAAAATTAAATTCCCCAACGAGAACAATATATATATATATATATATATATATATATATATATATATATATATATACCTTGCAAAGGCTCACAAGTGTGTTTAAAAGCAACATAGGTTAATATAACAGGTCAGAGTAAGTAGAAGCATATTCAGAGATACATAATAGCTATTTTAATGCGCTATTCTATGCAGATTTAGTCTTGCACATATTACATCAATGATTGTCTAATAAATAATACTGAAAGTGTGGTTTTTTAATGTTAACTTTCATCCTGCATTAATCTAATGAATATTCTACTGTTCAATTATATAAATAAGTGCGCTGTCGGTCTCTGTACTGATGTTCAATTTGTTTGCATGTTTACCTATAATAAAACACAAATAGTTTTTATGGCTTAGCTAAGTTTGAACAGATATGTGCTTTAAGACCGTTACAATTGTACGTTTACAGAAAACTATACAATCATACACACACACACACATATATATATATATATATATATATATATATATATATATATATATATATATATATATATATATATATATATATATATATATATATATATATATATATGAGTTTACAGTACATCATAATTGTTTCCAGTTTCCCATAGGGCTAAAATTCAGGTAAATGGTAGACATTGTCCTGACAAAAAAGGAGAATATTTACTTTATTTATGAGGCACTGTTTATAGCAGTCGAGCAAATAATAAACCTGGTTCCGAAAACGAGAAATTATTTGATTGGCGACATGGAAGTCCGGTACTTAAATAAAACTAACAATGCTTTAGCAATAGCTTATTGACGCAATATAAATTAGCTGATAAATAACCAGATAACATGTTTATTTATATATATATATATATATATATATATATATATATATATATATATATATGACAATAAGTTTCTTAACTGTTTTGGCACAATAATGAGCCTGAAAACATTCTGCAATAGAATGAAGGCTTGAAAGCGACAGCCATGCTCAGAATATCTGCCAAGTCTCTAATTACGAACTTGTTTAGACGTTCTGCGTGTTCAGACATGACGAGATAATACAAAATTTTGATTTTCCTTGTGATGAAACTTGTGCTTCTTGTGTATTTTAAACTCAATTAAAGTTTTATCTGGTTAGTAATGTTAATTTTAGTTTGATTATCTAAATCATATCGTAAATTTATGGAGATTAATTTTGAAGACATTGTGTATGAAATTTCAAATACACATCGGTTGCCTGATTAGTTAGAAACAACCGCGGTGTATTCAAAAGTATGTTAGTAATATTTGACAAGTTACATATACCAAACTCGGCATGCTACAAAGCTTTAATCTCACTGACATATGCATTTCGGGCAAACTAGCGTTTGATGGGTGGGAGCCGACACTTCTTCTAATAAGATTTAAAAGAGACATTTTGCGTGACAGGGAATAGATCACTTATCTGATTATCAGGTTGCGATCCGAAGACAGCGGATGCAAACAAATCGGATCGCAACCAGATAATCAGATAAAAAAGCTACTTCTAATACTCTTTAGGTGTTTGGACAATCAGTGCTGGACAATAAGACGATGCAAATGTTCCCTGTAGGTAGTCTTGAGCCAAAATCGGCCTTTGGCGACACATAAAGTCAAGTTATCAATGCATATACACACATTAGGACGAGAAGAATTTCCAGACGTATAGTTTGGCTTCATTTGTGAGCATCGCATCACATATACTCTATTGGCATACTACCACATATGGTGCATTTAACATTTCGGGGCATTGCTATTTTATGACATTTTTTTAAAAATCGTGTAATGAACCGGATTATGGCAATGACTCTGAACTTATTGTATATTAGGTAAATATCTGTCCTAACCCACAGTTTTAAAACAGTTGTTATTAAAATATTTACAAATTACGTTTATGTATCTTTTAATCATGCCATCATACTTTATATCAGTAAAATTGTATTTGTAGATACAGAAACGTATGTATTCAAGGTTTACGAACGACTGTGTATTGGATTGCAACGAATTAGTACACAGAAGACCGGGAGGCTGTACCAAAGTCAGAGTGATCAGAAGGTATAATCTCGTGTACACATGCGTTTCATGACCTCTGGCAACTCATCAGTAAGAACTGACCAAAGTACAAAAAGAGAATGGATCGCCCAACTGCCCCACATTTTTTTATTAAACCAGCACATGGTTTTGGGCGTAGCTCCTTGACCTCTTCTGATAAGTCATCATTAAGCACGACATGCTTGATTAAATGAGATAATACATTTTATTCTGGCCGACTTTGGTATATACTTCTCGACCTACTTGATCTAACTTATTATTAAGTTCACGATACCTAACATATGTCTAAGAGATCTCCGCAACTATGGATACAAAATTTACGTAAGCAACCTTGATTATAATAATTATTATCACCACCCGCGCAACCAATGTTCGTTTAATTATATAAATGTTCATTTCAATACCATTTCCCCATGTAATGTGGTGTCTGTTCAGTAATGCCAGATTGCGCATGGTTAGTTGGAACTTTGGGTCTAAATGGATGCCATATGAGCTCCACCTAAAGGAAAAATAGACTAACCAAGTTATATTAGTTAGTATATAACTGAAAATTGTGTGCAGTTTAGTGTGCGGCAGGATGGCTCAGTTGTTAGAGCACCAGATTCTGAAGCAGATGTGCCCAGGTTCTAGTCCTGTCCGCGGCAAATTCTAGTTCCCAATAAGGACGAAACCGGTCTACTGGATGAATTGCCTTTTCTACACTATACAATTCTTAGTTTATACTGACATATGTAAGTAATTAATGGTTCAGGTGTTTATATCAAGACCGCAACCTTGATTATAATAATTTACGTAAGCAGTTGTTTCCAGTCTTAAGAGTGAGAGACAGACCCTTTCGACAATGTGCCACAATTAGTTTGCGTACTTTTAGTTGCATTCGCAAACTAGTGCCTATTAATGATTAATTCTAAAGGTATGTCTAAACTGCTGGTCTAATAATTAAATTTAAATTACCAATGCTGGCATATAATATCGCTTAATTTTACCTTATATTTATGTCTTAGCAAAAGGAGGAGTGCCAAATATATCCATAGAAGTTCTTCAATTTTGTCAACAAATCGTTGATTGCGTGGTTGACGGCGACAATACTTGAAGTAAAGTTTGCGAGTTTGAAATATACACCAATCCCAATGAATCTAATCAGTTGCACCACAAAGCAAACCTACTGTCGTTTACACGTACCGATGTGTTTCGACATTTCATGACCATTATTAGATCACGACGTCAAACTAACTAAATAAGATCAAACTTTGTCTATAAAATGTATGAAAATGCATATGCTGCTCTTATCTCTCGCCGTATTTAATACAGTGTAGTTGACTGGCAATATTGACAGCACAATTTCTATGCCGTTGTTCAGATAAAATTCTGGCAGCTTACACCACACTTTTTATATTTGTAAAATCGACCAATCATTGATGGCGTGTGTGTGTGTTGATGAGATGTATTTAAACCACGTTTGTAATCCTTAGGTAGATATCAATCCCATTTTATGGAACCAATCGCGCAACATGGTCAATTACCGTCAGTCGCATTAATGGATTGTGTCGACCTTCCACGGTCACTATCAGAGCACGACGGCAAAATGAAAAACTGGCGTTTAACAGCTTAGCAACGAAAACATTTTGAAACCTAAATGAGCGCTTCGCCTCCAGTTGTCTTACGTTCGTTGCACTTGACTGAAATGTCTGCAGCAGAAGTTCTACGTAGACTCGACAAAAACATTTTGTCGAAATGCATCAGTACGCTTGACTGACACTAGTTATGCTGTTATGCTACTGGTTAAAAACAAGGGAATGATATTTATATCAATTGATAAAACTTGATTTAAATAATTGGTATAATTACGTTCTTAATGCAAATTTGTTTAATTAATCACTTGATCCGTATCGTGACGAACTCAGCCCGAGTCCCAGTTGTTTTATTCGTACGAGGTATTTTGTTTGTCATTTTCGGCAGCCTTCGTCTTCTATCACAAGTTTAAAAAGACAAACAAATGAAACAAGTTCGATATTTACTCGAGCTATATCATTTATATGTCTAACTGACCTTTCACAAGACAAGTGTGTGTTACATATATGTGTGTATGTCCATTTTTGTTATGTTCATCCAACTAAGTGAATAATAGTTACAGAATATCAACTAACAAATGTATGTACCTAATGCGTTTGACTATTTGCAATGGCGTATTATGAGTTGCAAAATTAGTTCCAACAGGACCAGAAGGATAAACCAAATTCGCATGAAAGGAAGGTATAATCTGATGTGCACATTCGTTTTGTGCTTACTGGCGACTCAGAAGAGGAAGCCGGTATTACACCATTTACTCTCTATATATTTGGGTCAGGAATGTGGGACAAATGGATGGTGCATTCCTCACCCAAATATAAATGGGGTAAAGAACGTAATACCACCTCATATTGATGAGTCGTCAGTAGGGACGAAACGAATTTATATATGAGATTATAACTTCCCTTCATACTGGCTTTGGTTAATTCTTCTAGTCATACTTGAACGAAATTTTTACTAGGTGCGCAGCAGTTAATACACAATTGAATATGTATTAGGTCTCCGCAACAAACAGTATCTATCCGTTAAACTATTTGTTTTATACTCACCACGTAAAATGACGTAATTGAGGTCGCCATCACATTATTGGATGGGAAGCACGATAAATCAGTCATACATCTAACGGTTTCATTCTAAGTTAAGTGATACAACTTTTAATAAGACGAACCGTGCACGTGTGAAATTTCACTTAGGCCAATCGAATTGCACTAAGGAATAGCTCGCAAATTTGATCTAGGAATTTTGTTCAAAGACTGGTTAAATAAAATGGGATTGGTGTTCATTTCAAGCTTGCAAACTTGATTTAAATAATTTTTACCACCACTCGCGCAATCAATTAATGTTTAGGAATACTGAGGAGTCGCCAGTAAGCACGAAACGAATGTGCATGAGATTATACTTTCCGTTCATGCTGCCTTTGGTTTATCCTTCTGGTCACAAATGGACTAATTTGTTACTAGGTTCGCAACACCTAATACATACTTGCATATATATTAGTTCTTCGCAACAAACATTTTTTTAACTGTTATATATTGAATTCAATGATGTCATGATTACCGCGATATGTGATAACTGATATCGATCAAGGCCAGAGTGTATGGATTTATCCGGTTGTATGAGCGTGTTACTATGTGCTGAATCCAATTACTCACAAGAAACCATATTTTTGGTTAACAATTTTACTTGTCTTTGTCACCTATCAGTTAGGTCGTTTGATATTTTATCGTATACTTTAGCAATACTTCACTGTTCTGACATTTTATTACCATTTTCCAATGCCGCATTTTGCGTCCACGGGTAGTAGCTTTGCACACACAGTTTCACAAAGATCCGATTGATCACAATTTCCAATTTCGTTTTGTCTTCGATCGGGCTGAGTTTGTATTCGTCCCAATGGAAATGCGGTTCTATCACATCTTTTCCATTGGGACGAATACAAACTCAGCCCGATCGAAGACAAAACGAAATTGGAAATTGTGATCAATCGGATCTTTGTGAAACTGTCCGTGCAAAGCTACTACCCGCGTACGCAAAATGCGGCATTGGAAGATATGAAGCTGGCACTCCGCAAACAAATTTCAAAAAATGTATTACCATATTCTGATTGACACATCAGAGCCTTAACTCCTTTAGCTGCTGTTGGACATTTAAAATTATTTGATTATAACTCATTTCTGAGCCGTTAAATGTCATAGTTTGGCTTAATTTAATTTTCTTGGTGTTTTAAAACCACTGAGGTAATGTCTAATGTAACTTCCCCTTTTCCTTATCTGAAATAAGTAGCGCTGTTTTAACAGCATCTGTAAAAACCTCATTTCTATCTGATTTTTCATTTTCATTAAATCAAGTTTGCGAGCTTGAAGTAAACACCAATCCAATTGTATTTAACCGTCGTCGAACAACATAACAAAAATACCGCCAGTTGTAACGCACTATCAGATATACGGCTCTCACCTCTAGTAGTCCTGCATACACTGTACGTGACTGGAAATTTCGGCTGCGGGCACGAAAATTAGCTGTTTGTAGCTTTTGCCACACGCACCAATAGACAATACAATTAAACAATAATTAATTGCGTGGGTGGTGGTAAAAATTCTCTAAATCTAGTGTGCGAGCTTGAAGTAAACACCAATCCTATTGTATTGTTATGTTGTTTGACGGCTGGTTAAATACACTGGGAATGATGTTTACTTCAAGCTCGAAAACTTGATTTAAAGAATTGTTACCACCACCCGCACAATCAAATATTGTTTAATTGATCTTTCATTTGGAATTTACATGTCCATACCACGGTTAAAAAATTCAAATTTGTTCATCTTAAGATTTAGTGTTGATGGATTTAATGGGAAGGTCCATATATTCCAAAATCGGTCTATTTTCTATCATATCTATTACTGACTTTTAGAATTTCTCTATTACGGGCATTATCGGAAAACTCCTCGATAAATTTGAGATATTATGCGTGCAAAAGAGAAAATAAGATCGATCTTAATTAGGCTTTAATCTTAATAAGTGCAAATTTTCGTTTATCTTAATCACAATTCAATGTGTTCATAGTATCATGCTCAAGAGACATACCATACGCATATAATTTAAAATTTAATTCATATTGAAACCATTTAGGAGTAATGAAATGCTTTAGGCACACCAAAGTTGAAAAAATTGGCACTTATTTCACGAATTGCTTCTTGTACAACGTGACAGAGAGGCTTCATTTTGTTGCTTAAAAGAACGAAAATTGCGACGCTGGATTATTCAAAATTACCTGATCTGTGTTGTGACTTACACAGATCGAGTTACATTTGCTTTATCCTTTTACAGAAGTAACGTATATGAATGTGGTGAAAGCCGCAAAATGATGTGATTGTGCAGCGGAAATTTAAGTCATGTGCACTGAAAGTGAAACAAATGTTAGAATAAGACGCACTTTTGTTTTCAACCAACTTATCAGGTCGTGGCATTAATATCAACTAAAAATGAGTGCTAAAAAATGAAGAAACCATTAACGCTAGTGCTTTAAATGAACATTGGTTGTGCGGGCGGTGATAACTATTACTTTTAATCAAAGTGGCGATCTTGATTAAAAATAATGTCAGTGATTTTTTGCTATCTTAAATAATTTTCTCTCTACTGACACCATTTATTAACATTAACCCTTCATTTAATATGATTTCTTTAAATGGCAGTGTCTAGATTATAATGATAAATTGGAGATGGCTATTTAGAACATAATGTTGAAGGTATAAACAAACGACCATTGGTTGCGTGTGTGGTGATAACATAGATTTAAATTAAGTTTGCGATCTTGATCTAAACACCAATCTAATTATACACAAACATTTTTCGACATAAACTAAGCACTGTATAGTTTAGAAAAAGCAATTCATCGAGTGGAATTGTTTCGTCCCTATTAAGAACTTGTCAATTCAGAATTTCCAGTAGACATGACTCGAACCTGTGCACGTCCGCTTCTGAATCTGTTTCTCTAACCACTGTGCAGCAGGGTGTCTCAAGGGTTAGAGCAACTGGTTCCGAAGCAGATGTGCCCTGGTTCGAGTCCTGTCCGCAATAAATTCTGGCTAGTACGTGATGAATTCGCAATTAGGACAAAAGCGTTCTTCTGGATGAATTTCCTTTTCTACACTATACCGTGTTTAGTTTATGCTGACAAATGTTTATGCATAATAGGTCTAGTGTTTACACACATATCGAAACCTTGATTTAAATATATATTTTATCCAATGTCACTAAATAGGATAAATCTGACGGAAGACTATTCAAAATTATTAGTTTTTATGTAGCCGGACCACGTTGGCGTAAGTCATGGTTTGCAAGACTATAACCAAATTCTCACAGGGTCAAGTTCCTGGCTAGACAGTTCTGGCAACTATTGCGGAATGCTGAATAAGGATGATTCCTATACCGAATATGGGTTGAATCTTATGTACTGTTCAGTGAACACTGAGCATATATATACATAATTTTTTGAAATTTTATTGCGGAGTGCCAGCTTCATATTTTCCAATGCCGCGTTTTGCGTACGCGGGTAGTAGCTTTGCACCGACAGTTTCACAAAGATCCAATTGATCACAATTTCCATTTTCGTTTTGTCTTCGATCGGGCTGAGTTCGTATTCGTCCCAATGGAAATGCGGTTCTATCACATATTTGTTTACTGACAACGTTTCGGCACGGAAATCCCCGTTCCATCTTCAGGCCAATTATCACATATGTACACAGCACAATACTCACAATAGCAGATTTAAGCAAATGTGGTAACCTCTTTCCGAAACCGTTCTATTTATATTCTATTTTTTTACTCGACACTGTTTTTAAACATAGAGACATCAGGAGTATATTCGATACCTTGCAAATATTGTATATAGGCGAAACCATGCGACCGATAAAGTTTCGCAGAGGGGAACACAATACGACCTGCAAATATGGATACATTCAAAGATCAGACCTAGCTAGGCATTCGAAGGAAACGGGTCATGAAATAGACTGGGAGGGATGCAAACGCATCGCGTTATGCAAACGAAACAGATTAACTAGACTAAATAGAGAGTCGATTGAAATAAAATCAGGGAAAGATAAAATGAATGGAATATCGGTAGAAAAATCATTAGGCTCCATATTTAATGAAGCATTTTCTAGGGTCACAAACCGGGAGGTAGCGGTACCTAAATTAAGTGGGAACCTTCGTATGAAACCTCACCTATAGAAAACTGATTTCGAATGACCTATACCAATATCAGTTCCTATATCCTTATCTTTCTCAATAAAATTTTCCAGAAGATGGAATACAGATTTAACAATGGTTAGGAGATAGGACATTAGATTAAAGACATTTGACTCACACTGTTGCTTATATTTATATATTACTTACTTACTTACTTACTTTACTGCGGCTGACTCCTTTTGGAGGATAAGCCGGCTCCAATTTCATGGAGTTTCTTGGGAATTTGGTACAATATATATGTTTTTATATATATTTATATGTATTTTATATATTTATATAAGGTGTGAATATCGTAATAAATGAATAATAAGTGGTCCTAGAGAAGATATTCGCGGTTAACAGCTAACAAGTGTCTCTTAAAGAGGAACCCAAAATGTTGGAGATAGACGTATATATAGATAGGTATGTATATCCGTAGATAGATTGGTTTACTCTATACATTATATATATATATATATATATATATATATATATATATACATTAATCATTTTATATATTAACATTTACATATATATATATATATATATATGTATATATAAGGTGGTATAAATATTGGAATAATAAATAAATAATTAACTAGGAGGGGAGAAGAAAAGAAGAAAAACAATTAATGATACTGGCTATATATATATATATATGTAGATTAAGTTGTTTGGTGAGGGCATTCATGTGCGCTAGACACATGCATATATTGAGTTTATTTACTGAGACAAATTCCATGTTTAGAACCAGTGGTGAGTCAAAAAAAAATAAATAGAACGGTTTCGGAACGAGGTTACGACATTTGCTTAAATCTGCTATTGTGAATTTTGTGCTGTGCATATATGTGATAATTGGCCTGAAGATGGAACGGAGATTTCCGTTCCGAAACGTTGCTTGTAAACAAAGGTGTGATAGAACCGCATTTACATTGGGACGAATAAAAACTCAGCCCGATCGAAGACTAAACGAAAATGGAAATTGTGATCAATCAGATCTTTGTGAAACTGTCGGTGCAAAGCTAAAACCCGCGTACGCAAAACGCGGCATTGGAAAATATACATAATTTGTTAATCATTGATTACGCGCGAGGTACATACAAGCACCTATCTCATTATATCTTAGATAAATATAAGAAACCTACTGACACAATGTTTCATTTTAATATTATTTATCTATATGGCATTGTGTTTGTCTTAAAATGAAAGATCAGGAGAACTTGTTTGTAATTTAGGTAGACGCGATATCACATATTGTCCAGTAGACAGAATAACTGATCAAAAAATAAATTGGTAAATGACTGAAATTTTCATATAATGTGGGGCATCGGTGATATAATGGATGACTTTCGACATTATGGTTCTAGTCCTACTCGCGAAAATGGTATTGAAATCAACATCTATGTATTTAAACCAACATTAGTGTAGTGTGCGGCAGGGTGACTCAGTGGTTAGAGCACCAGATTCCGAAGTAGACGTGTCCTGTTTCGATCCCTGTCTGCGGCAAAGTCTTGCCAGTACGTGATGGGTTTCCAAAAAGAACTAAACCGGTCTACTGGAAGTATTTCCTTTTCTACACTATACAATTCTTAATTTATATTGACAAATGTAAGTAATTAATGGGTCAGGTACTTATATCAATACCGCAACCTTGATAATAACAAATGTTGACAGTTGTCGAATGAGGATGAAGCCAGCTTTTTAGATGAATTTAATTTTATATATTATGCCATCTTTACTTATATCGATAACATATGCAATTCAATTCTGTCATTATATATGTATATATGTATATATATATATATATATATATATATATATATTCTAATAATTTAATTTATAAAAATAATCGCTTTCTTCACTTTAACAATTACGGATTTTTTGTCGATATATCAGAATAATCTCTGAGTATAGTCATTATGCCATTAGAATTATGAGTGCTTAACGCGTGCACACTCGACATGATCTGACAACGAGTCTGTTTCCTGCCATTCTGATTGATGAAAGTCCATTTGAAACAAAGAGATGAACGTGAATTTCCCACAAATTAAACTTGCACGATGTACATATTTTCTGTTCATATTCCTAAATTTGATGGGCTGTGTGCCCTAACCCAACATTCATGGCCATATTTTAGTCCACCCCTAAGGTTTCAATTAAGTAAAATTGGCAGTTTACGACGGTTGATCTCTGCTGCCTTATTACATACCGGATATTTATTTTCACCTGGCGGATTTACTGAAATGTAAATTGAGCAAATTCAAGTAAGCGTGCCAGCAGCAGTGCGTCTAATTGATGGGGTTAATTAGGTAGTCAGATCGAAAACAATAAAAAAATTATTGGTAAAACAAAAACCCAACAAAAAAACCTGACACATTGCATCTATGCACCCAGATTTAATTAAGTCTTAAGTTTTTAAAACGGAATAAGGGAATGAAGGAGAAGACAGGTGAACAAACAAAATTCACCTATATGAACAAAAGCGGAAATTATTACAAGCGGAATGCTGAACTTCGACTATAAAAGCCGCCCCTTTCCGTCTTTCCACCCAGTCAAATATAAATTATCGGAATAATTCTAATTTCGGTCATAAAACAAATAATCGCCATTCCAGTAAGCCAGTCGAAATTAAGCAGGTGGTATTTTATATAGGTGCGCTTGATTTTGGAATGATTCTTATGATTGTATGCATAATGCAGCCTTTTAAAGCATACATTGTAAACACGTGAAAACTACACCAAATTACAATATGACAGGTAATTAATCGCGGGGAGGATTTGAGCATAAAACATAATATTGATTCTATGCATAAAAATCATTTTCGAAAGGAGACATTCAATATATATATATATATATATATATATATATATATATATATATATATATATATATATATATATATATATATATTCGTGTGTAAATACTTGCGCCTTTGCCTTCATATTTATTTTAATGACAATAAAATTGAAGAAGTAAAGTAATAAAAGAGGTAACTAATCGCCAAAAAAGCGTAAAAAGTATATTCCGGAACTTCTTAGCGTTCAGCTGGAAATTTCGATGTCTGTGTGATTGGGATAATAAATGAAACTCCGTTCCAGCTACCTTTTTAGTGAAAATAATTCCTCATTGTTTGGTTGTATTACTCAACTTAGCCACATTAAATCATTTTACATTGTAAAGGCAAGTTTGCAAACCGAAAATAAACACAAATCTTATTTTTGCAAATTGTTGCCAAATATGACAAAACTGCTGTCCGTCTTACGTAATGACGATCTACAATTGTAATCATCAGCACAATTACGGCAAACCGACTAACGAGAACCAAACCGTAATGTATATAGAATTTATTAAAAGTCATATGTGAAGCTCTCAGTAATAGTAGTCTTGTTTCAATTTTACTTTATTCAAATTTCATCTGAACAATTTCTATGACGTCCCGAGTATAACATTTTGCAGCTTTAGTCAGATTAGTGAAATAATTCGTTCAACTTTAAATGTATAAAAAATCACTACTTCCTTTTTTGTAATATGCTAAATATTTATATATATATATATATATATATATATATATATATATATATATATGTATATATATATATATATATATATATATATATATATATATATATATATATATATATATATATATATATATATTCAATTCAGCCGCCGTGAAAGTATTGAGATTGGTACGTCGCCTCTGCTTGGTGATATCCTCTCTCGGGCGAATCTGTCGTGGTCTGGTGTTGACATCAATGAATCACTCTTGATAGTTGTTCATTAGCAAAATTTTCCTCAGGTAGCCCAGTTCTTCCTCGATCTTGTGTTCAGAGCAGATGTTCTTGATTCTGTTTGCTAGGTTGTGGACTAAGTTTCTTTTGTGGGATTTTGGCACAATGCTGTTTTAGTGAATGTATTGCCCGGTGAATGTGGATTTTCTATATATGGCCAGTGTCAAATTCCCGTTTTCTTCTCGAGTGAGTTTGATGTTAAGGAAGGGAAAACTGTTGTCTTTCTCTACCTCGAGAGTGAATTTGATGTCTGGATCGGCACCAATTGCTTGCTTGAGGGTTTCGGAAGGGTCTGCTGCCTCTGAGATGAACAAAAATCTACATATACTTTGTAGAGTGCGCACTGGTCAATTATACATAAACCAGTAAGTCTCTCTGCAAAATACTTCAATCAATACGAAACATCAGAAATGCAGACACTATCAAGGATTCCTTCGAGCTAGCAGATGAACTGAAAGAGAAGAACATTCTATAGAATAAAATGGTCTCGCTTGACGTCTCATCCTTATTTACAAACATACCACTGGATAAGACAACGGAGATCTTATGTGACCTTATTAAAAATGAGTTTTATGATTTCCCTATAGACACCAATGACATCAAATATCTCATATCAGCATGTACAAAAAACGTGCAATTTACTTGTGAAGGAATATACTACTGGCAGATCAATGGTGTAGTTATGTGAAGCTGCATTGCACCCCTCCTGGCAGATGAGTACAAGAATTATCTTGAAAAAACGAGCCTAAAAGGTATAATTGACCAGTGCGCACTCTACAAAAGGTCTGTAGATGACATATTTTTGTTCATCTCAGAAGCAGCAGACCCTGGCGAAATCCTCAAATGAGCAAATGGAGCCGATCCAGATATCAATTTTACTCTCGAGATAGAGAAAGACAATAGTTTTCCCTTCCTTGACGTCAAACTCACTCGAGAAGAAAATGGGGATTTGACACTGGCCATATATAGAAAATCTACTTTGACCGGGCAATACATTCACTACAATAGCAGTGTGCCAAAATCCCACAAAAGAAACTTAGCCAACAACCTAGCAATTAGAATCAGGAAGATCTGCTCTGGACACAAGATGGAGGAAGAGCTGGGCTACCTGAGGAAAATTTTGCTAATGAACAACTACCTAGAACGATTCATTGATGTCAACATCAGACCACGACAGATTCGAACTAGAGAGGATACCGCCAAGCAGGTTTTCTTAATGTTACCATTTAGAGGCGACGTACCAAACTTAATAATTGCACGACGGCTGAATAGAATAACTAAGGAGAATTTTACCAGTGTTAAAGAATATCATATATATATATATATATATATATATATATATATATATATATATATAATAAACCTAATAAGTAGAAATAAACGATTTTATTGAAAATATAATAATGATAAAATATAATACTAAGATAGATTATGAATTTGGCATTAACTATTGCTTTTATTTACTGTTTTGCCATTCACAAATGAAAATTTAAATGTTGGAAATTTGAATTTTCAGATATGTTAAATACATGTATCTGGATTTTGACGAAAAGCCACAAAATTTCATCAATCCGATAGTTTAATTTTTTAAAACGGTATATCTATCTTCAACGAATGCTGACAGCACTTGACCGAAATTAATGTTAGAGCGACAGTTTGCGAAGCAGGCATGCTCAGGTTTGAGCCCTGTCCGCGGAAATTCTAGTCAGCACGTGATGAGTTCCCAATAAGGGCAAAACCAGTCTACTTAATGTACTACTTAATTTACGTCAATGTCAGGTGTTTATATCAAGATCAAAATCATTTTTCTATTAATTGTTATCACCGCCGTGCAACCAATGTTCGTTTACTTATATAAATGTTTGTTTCAATGCCACTTCCCCATGTTGTGTGAGGACTGTACTATAATGACAGATTAGGGATGGTTAGTTGGATCGTCGGGTATGAGGGAATACAATATAAGTTTCACCTAAAGGAAAGACGAACCGAGGAACATTAGTTAGTTAATATATAACAGAGGTTCCCAAGGTCCAGCACTGTCCGCGGCAAATTATGGGCAGTACGTGATGAGTTACACATAAGGACGAAAATGTTCTACTGCATTTTTCTACAGTCGAACTCTGGTGGTAATCAAGAAAAGTTGAGACGCGTCAGTACGTGTGACTTACGGTAGTTTTGTTTAATTCTTCTAGAGGTTAAATAAATACAGTGGGATTGGTTTCTACTTCAAGCTTGCAAAATTGATATAAAAAACGGCTTTATTCGTTCTGTTTGATTAGTCGGCCAATTATTTAATATGGATTGCATTTTTGTCCAGCTGATAAAGGTTTGAACGACCGATCTGATAATGTTGCTATTTTAAATATCTTATAGTTGATTTTCATCTTTATCAGCTGGACAAAAAATCAATCCATATTAAATAATTGGCCGACTAAACCAATGGAATGAATAAAGCCGTTCTTTAAATCAAATTTTCAAACTTGAAATAAGCTTCAATCCTATTTTATTTAACCAGTCGAAATATATAGAAAAAATATCATCAGTCATACATAATGCCACGTTTCGACTTTCCATTATCATCATCATCAGAGTCCGACTACAAATTGACTAGCAAGGATCAGACCACACCGCATATTTATGGAAAGGAAAATTGGGTGTGTGACTGACGGTAGTTTTGCAATGTTGAGCGGATGATCAGATACAATGGGATTGGCGTTCATTTCAAGCTCGGAAACTTGATTCATAAAATAATATGATGATTTGAACACAAATTGACGTTACAGCCGCATTTCTGGTTTTGTAAAGCAGTTTGCCTTCTTGCTCTGCGAGGTGAACAAGGGGCTAAAACATGTCAAGAATCATTGCAGAACGAAGATACTCCATGTTATCCCACTGATTAGGACACGATATTCGCGCTAATCTGAAGTCTCGAAACTTGATTATTTAAGCGTTATCACATCCTGCAAAGCTGATAATTACTTTTCCGATAGTTATGCCATTCAATAGTCACAACCACCTGAGAAATTTAAGTACTGCGACATCAGTTTCCCGTTTATAACTTCGTCTATTCGATACTTTCTGCGCGAGTAATCACCTCAGCCTTAGGGGTGTATTCTCACAAAAGGAAAACAATTACAAATCAGCAATCATCAAGCGGCCAGAATTTGTCGCGGCAGGGTGGCTCACTGGTTAGAGCACCAGATTCCGATGCAGACGTGCCCAGGTTCGATCTCTGTCCACGGAAAATTCTGTCTGTACACGATGAGTTCCCAATAAGGACGAAACCGGTCTACTGGATGAATGAAATCGACACTGAAACTAAATGACTAAAAGTAAATTACACGTGCGCCATCTTCGATTCGCAAATTTATAGTCAATGGTAGACAATTCTGCATGTACGAAACAAATCTGCATGAGAATATACGTTCCGTACATGCTGTATTTGTTTTATCTTTATGTTCATATTTGGACTAATATGACACTGGGTGCGCAACACCTAATACATAGTTGAATATACGTTAGTACTCTGCCACAAACTGTGTCCAGCTAAATTAATCATTCACGATATTTAAATGTATCTATCTATCTATCTATCTATCTATCTATCTATCTATCTATCTATCTATCTATCTATCTATCTATCTATCTATCTATCTATCTATCTATCTATCTATCTATCTATCTATCTATCTATCTATCTATCTATCTATCTATCTATCTATCTATCTATCTATCTATCTATCTATCTATCTATCTATCTATATGTCTGTATAACTATCTATCTACCTACATACTTCATTCCATACATACTATCCAGTCATGCATCTGTCTATCTAGCTACCTATCCACTTATCGGTCTATATATCTATTCATTTATCCCTCTATCCATCTCTCTAGCAACATCCATATTCTTTAAGATCTATATATATATATATATATATATATATATATATATATATATATATATATATATATTTATAATTCGCAATACATCTCTCGAAACATACTTTTATCCATATTTATCTACTTTCTGTCTGTCTATCTATTTATATAACTGTCTAGCTGTCTAACTATTTGTCTATAGGCCAATCTAACTATCTATCTATCTAGCTAGCCACCTATCTGTACCATAAAGCAGTCACTGATTGCGCAGTATGTTATAGCAATTGTTTAAATCAAGTTTGCGAGATTAATACAAGGATCAATTCTCCTGCATTTGACAAATTGAAATACCTATCGCTCTATCTATCTAACTGACTATTTATGCATCTATCTGCCAGTATGTCTATTTTTCTATATTTCCATCTATCAAACTATCTATCTATGTATCTATATTTATCAATCTATCTATCTATTTATATATTTATATGTCTACCAAACAATCTAACTATTTATTTACCTATTTATCTATATACCACCCTATATGTTTATGTATTTTCCTATCTTTTTAAATAAATATCTATAGATCTATTTCAATCTCAATATATCTATCGATTTATCTAACCTTAAATTTTCACATTTGTCTATCTGGTATGTATCTATCGATTAATCAGTTATTTTCTCTTTATGTTTCTCTTTCCGTCAACATGTCTATGCATCTATCTATCCATTTATCAATCAATCTAGAATTTCATCTAACTATTCCCTTATTTCTCTATCTGTGTATACATTTATCTATCAACTCTCTCTCTCTCTATATATATGTAATTACTTGTTTACCTACCTATATATATATATATATATATATATATATATATATATATATATATGTATTTTGATTTGTCCATATCATGCATTTATTTATCTACCTATCTACCAATCACTATATTTTCCGAATATCAATGTATTTTGGCATTCACGTGCCTACATATTTATCTATTCTCCTAGTTTTTTCATCAATCATTTTAAATATTGATATTTTTCAATTATCCATCAATCTAAAAATTCTGTAAGTTTATCATGTATAAATCTTTATTTAAAATAGCTAAGGCCTTGAAACTTCATTTATATTTCTGTCCGTATAGTATTTAATATAAATATATTAACATACCCTTTGATATTTATATTTTAACATTTGAAAAGTATTTCTATTTTATGCACTCATTCACGTACTGATGAAATTTCAGACATAATTATTTACTTTTTTTCGCTTGGTTGTCAAATAAAATAATCACGATTTTTTCCTGTCGGACATTTTGACTTATATTTTGTTTAACTGAATCTTGTGATATCCATTCAGCAATCATTTATACTCCAAAGCATTGAAAATCCTGTCGGGACTTCGAGCATTCTGTCGGACTTACCCCATGTCACTTTGGAGAACATTGAGAAACACATATATGTCACTTGTAAAAGATAAACTTGTAAATATTACAATATTTTATTTACTGGTTGTTGTTGTTATTGTTGAAGTTATTTTTTGTAATTGAGCTTTAGCCATTGTTGATGGCTTGAGTCAAATTTTAGCAAGGCAAGCGAATATTCTGATCTTGTCTCTTAAAATTTCTGTCAAGTTAAGACGCCACTGTCAAATGAGGGTACACGATATTACCAAAAACGGCAGGCTGGTTTTTAAATTCAGAGGAAATCGTTTTGACAAGTAACTATGGTGGGAATAAATCAGCAATAAACTAATCATAATGTGCAATATCTGTAAAGCCTTACACACTACAAACAGCACCAACAAAGTGAATAGAAACTACAACAAAACGCCTTCTTCCTGCAATAACTATTGTTAAATCAAATTCTACACTGAGGTATAATTTATGGTATGCACGCAATATACATTTGTTTTCCACACTTCTCGTATCACAGTTCTGCCAAATCTTCTTTGATTAAAAAGCTAGTAAAATAGACAATTCTCGAAGTATAATTAACTAAATAAAACAATTTGGAAGTTTACTTACGTCAAAGTTGCGAACTTAAGATAAAAGCCAACCCAATATACATCTATTTTCCGGCATAAATAAACATTGAATAAGGTAGCGAAGGCATTTCATCCAATAAACCAGTTTTGTACTTATTAAAAACTCGTCAAGTAGTTTCCAGAATTTTTCTGCAGATGGAGCTCGAATCGGGGCTTATTGGCACGGTGCTTGCCGCATAAGCTCAACCTGAATGCGTATGGTATGCCGCAGAGTGGCGTAGTGCATAACCGCATTAAAATTCCAGACAGTACTTGACGATTTTTCAATAAGGGCGAACCTGGTCTATTGGATAAATTGTCTTCGCTACCTTGCACAACGCTTAGTTTAGACTGGCAAATTTATGTAATGGGATTGGTGCTTAAATTTGCAAGTTTGATGAATATAATTATGATTTGAAGGGTTGTTGCGCAATGCGAGCTTCATATAATGAATATCCGCGAGTTGCGTTTGCGGGCTGTTGCATTGCACTATCAGTTTCACAAAAAGATCCGATTGATCACCATTTTCCAGTATGCGTCTGTTTTGTCTTCGATCAGGCTGGGTGCGTATTCGTCCCTTTCTTCCGAAGGCCTGATGATGGTGCTGGAAAGTAGGCACCGAAACGTCGCCAGTAAACAAAGATTGTTTAACACCGCATTTTCAATTGTTAGTATGTGCGATGTTGAGCCTTCGGAAGAAAGTGACGAATACGCACCTACCCTGATCGAAGACAAAACAGATGCATGCTGGAAAATGGTGATCAATCGGATCTTCGTGGAATATAATTATGCCATGCTTATTGGTACTTTGTAGCAGAGTTCTATTATATATGCAATTGTGTATTACGAACCTAACAAACAATTAGTTCAAATGGGTTCCAATGAATGTATGCAAATCAACGTGAAAAACGTAATAATTTCATGTAAATATGCGGTTATGCTTACAGGTGTCTGATCAGCAGGAGCCGGTACTACATTTAATATGCACTATATATATTTTGTCAGGAAATGTGGGAAAGATGGACGGTTCCGCACGAAATTTCTCGCCTTTTGTTACTACTGTGTAATGTAGTGGACTTAATGGTTTATCAACCGATGTAGCATTATTTACAGTCTCTCCAGATTCCTATTTCAAATGATTCCCTACACGATCTTGTTTAATGTGCACGTTGGAAAAGGCCAGTTTGTAATGAATGTCGAGCCGAAACTGATTTATTAATATGAAAATAATTACATGCAATTTTATATTCTCCCCTTCTAACTTAAATCGGTTGCATGGTTCCTCCCACATACACTGATGACAATCACGACAAGGAATTTCATAAACAACAAATGTATTCATTTCTTAAAATCAAGTTTGCAAGCTTGAAGTAAACACCAATCCCATTGTATTTAACCATTCGTTGAACAACATAACAAAACTACCGCCAGTCGCAACGCATTGACGCGTCTCGACCTTCCATGATCATCATCAGAATACGATGGCAAACTGACTATTGAGGATCCAACCGCATTACATATGTATGGAAAGAAAAATTATATATGCGGCTCTTACATCTAGTAGTCTTGCATCTTTTCAGAGAGCCACATATCTAATTTTGTTTTCCACATATATGCAATGCGGTTGGATCCTCGCTAGTCAGTTTGCCGTCCTACTCTGATGATGATCATGGAAGGTCGAAACGCATCAGTGCGTTGCGACTGGCGGCAGTTTTGTGATGTTGTTCGACGACTGGTTAAATACAATGGGATTGGTGTTTACTTCAAGCTCGAAAACTTGATTTAAAGAATTGTTACCACCACCCGCGCAATCAATTATTGTTTAAATGTATTCAATTGTTCAAACTTATCCATTCGATTAGGTTATAAGCTGCGTAATATACATGCTTTTTTAAATAGTTCTCATTTTATATTAAGGAGCCCACGTTTTTACTTTATTTCTCAACTCCGAATCAGGTATAAATATTATCTGTCAATCAATTTCAATGCAGGTAAGACTACTAGAAATGAGAGGCGCAGAGGAGCGGTGTGATCCCCATTAATCAGTTTGCTGTCGTACTTTGACGATATTTAAAGAAGGTCAAATCTATCATCAATTCCTGTGACTGACG
>JAQBSW010009846.1:0-26883 GCA_029291075.1 Eudiplozoon nipponicum | reverse complement strand
GAGCGGCAACTGACGCGTTCAATCTTTATATAAGCATAGCGGGCGTTATTAAATGTTGACTTCATTTAACAAGAGATTTCAAAAATAATTTATTACTCATTTTATGCAGTTGCACATATGTCCATAAAAATATGAAGATGATTATGTTGGATTTTTAGCCGTTAAGTATAGCCATTTTCTGGCTTTATGTATTTGCAAACATATTTAAATTGGCTCACTTGATTACGGATTTCAGTGAAATAATATAGTGCTATAGAAATTTGGAAACTAACGCAGATGAGATCGGTGTTTATACACAGTTCAAGAATTTGATTTATAGAATTCTATCGCCATCTGAATAACGAATTATTGTTAAATTTTTTTAACGATTATACATGTGGTAAATGCTGTAATAAGATTTGTTCAATTACTGCAAAGAAAGTTTGTGGATGACATTTCCGGCCAACTACAATATATGCGGTACTACAAGATGCAAAAGAAGCACACCTGATGTTACATACCTCAAATATTTATTCTCATTTTATATGCGTTAATTAAAATGCCGCAAATTTCTGATGACGACCATCGAAGGTTGAAATGCATCTGTATGTGAGACTGATTGCAGTCTTGTTATGCTGAGCAATTGGTAAATTTAAAGGGAAATTGAATTTATCGTAAATTCGGAAACTCGATTTAAATCGGTCGAACAACAGAGCAAAACCTCCCGCATTCACATGCTCTGTCGCGTTTTAACCTTCTGGTGAAATCAGCACAGAACGTTGGCCTACTGGCAAATTAGTATGAAACCACAATATATAGTTTCAAAAAGATACGTGCCATTACTACCCTTTTAATAAAAGGCTGTCTACAAACTGTTTTTGACCGTTTTATGCACACAGGTAAGACATCTTGTTAGGAGCAAAAGCGAAATACATATGCTCTATATAATAGTTGTTAAATAGTTCGATAACACATTGATTCATTCATGTAAGTTATGTATATATATATATATATATATATATATATATATATATATATATATATATATATATATACTGAAAGAGAGATAGTAGAGCAAATGAAAGTGCGACATACTTGAATTCTAACAATAGTAGATGCTCACGCATTAAAATCGAATAAATGAAGATTTATTTAATGAAAGGAGTGAAATTGCATGACAAAGTTAGGTGGAATGAGTGAAGATAAGTAATCGTACCTATCTTAATCGAAGTGGACCATAAAAAACATTTTTTAAATTCACTTTTTCTTATGTTTACATTAAAATAGAGCACTGATTGTGTCAGATGTAAAAAATGGAATGCGCTACAACTTTTGATAGTCAATATCAAACAGTTGACAAAATCCGCTTAGATCTATTTACGTTTCACCCTATTTTTTAACCATTAGACTAAAACATCTACTCTCTCGCTCAATTTCTTCCGCAAATACAACCGTTTAACTAGCTATTTCTTGAGCAGCTTTTCTTGGTCTACAATTCTAAAGGATACCTATAACATGATAGATTATTTTTCTCAAAATACTATCTGTCTGCGCTACTCAATTTAAATATAAAAGGATCAGTTTTAGCAATTTAAATATACAACATCGTTGCATAGGTGATTTTATGTTGTGCTAAAAAAATAATGAATGACACTGGATATAATAGATATCGGGCAGATCGGATGAGATATCGATATACAACAATCAGGCATCACTTTGGAAGGAGGTTTGTAAGTCGTCAGTTGATGCAAATTTACTACAAATTGGTTTCAATTTTGATGCTATGTTCTTATGAACCATTGTTAAAAAGACCTTGGTTTAACTATATTATGAGAACTTAATATAAAATGTGAGCTGGTATAAAAATTTGGAGATTCTATCTAAAACTAAGGAATATATATATCATATTGATTTTTTCGCTTTCAGAAGTTTTCTAAAGACTATATATGTGTATTTAAGTCGCTCAATTCGATCAACCTCGGCGGTTTGTAATGACTAGTGGTGTAATGACTAGCGGTGTAGTGACTAGGTAATATTGTTCATAGCTTTTGCAGATATCTTTTTATGCACCTTCTGACTGGTGCCATAAACATACAATTGTATTTAAACTAGTAATTTATTAAGCAAACTTTGACTGCACGGGTGGTGATACAAATAATTTAAATAAATTTTTCGAGCGTCATGGAAACGCCACACCCATTATATATTTATCAGTATAACGTCAATATTTTATAATATAGCTATGGAAATTTGTTCAAAAGACAGTTTTAAAATTTATTGGTAATTTGTCAAATAATTTCCAAAAATTTTGCCAAGGACATGACCCGAACTGTGGCACATATGCTTTGGAGTCTAGGACTTCATCCACTACTACATTCTGCTGCACACTACACACAGTTTTAAGCTATAAAATAATTCATGTCTTTTGGTTGTCCTTTCCTTCAAATGGAGCATATATTGGACAACTTTCGATCTAAAAGTACAAATATAAACAGAAAATCTATCATTATAGAGCAGCCGCTACCTTACATGATGAAGTTGCATGGACAAGTGAAATTTTACACACTTAAACAGGCATTGGTTGCGCAAGTGGTTGTAATAATTAATTAAATTAAGGCTGCGAGTTTCTGATAAACGCCAATCTCACTATATGCATATACATATACCAATAAAAATTAGGTATTGTATAATTTAGTGAAACCAACTCATGCAATTATGTAATAGGTTTTACGCACCTAGAAACATATTAGTTCAATAATGACCAGAAGGACAAACCAAGGACAGCATGAACGGAAACTGTAATCTCGTGTATATTCGTTTCGTGCTTACTGGCGACGCATCAGTTGGAGCCGATAATACTCCCTTTGCCCACTATATATTTTGGTGAGGTATATGCGAAAATAGGACGGTACACAATCGTTTAGTAGTCGAGATTATACTTTCAGTTGATGCTGTCTTTGGTTTGTCCTTCTGGTCATAATTGAACTAATTTGTTTCTAGGTGCGCAACACATAATACATAACTACATATATATAAATTCTCCGCCACAAATAGTATCTAACCGCTATTGATTGATGCCATGATTACCGCGAAACTGTTATCGATCAAGGCTAGACTGTATGGATTTACTGGAGTACCAGGTGTTGAGAAATAGTTGCATTTCTCAATTTTGTTGAATTATAGCATACATTGAAATCCATCGTGTTGACACCATGTACCGACTCGTCAACCATAGTGTTAGTACAA
Source organism: Eudiplozoon nipponicum (assembly GCA_029291075.1). Classification (NCBI taxonomy): domain Eukaryota; kingdom Metazoa; phylum Platyhelminthes; class Monogenea; order Mazocraeidea; family Diplozoidae; genus Eudiplozoon; species Eudiplozoon nipponicum. The sequence continues at coordinate 23,658 of JAQBSW010009846.1, read as the reverse complement.
TTTACATTTTTGGTAGTATACTGTTGGTATTGGGTACTGACACAATAGTCATAGTGTTTGTATTCCATACATATTTGATATATATTATATATAGTGGGTTAGCGTTGAAGTCGCATTGATGAGATTTTATATTATAGCTTAGCTACTGCAGTTTTATACATTCTTCTAGGCGATTGTATCGTCCTATTTTCTCACATTCCTTACCCAGATAGATAATGGGTAAAGGGCGCATTGCAGGCTCCTACTGATGAGTCAAAGATTTTATGCAATACGCCATCCTGTAGCAGATTACACACAATATTCAATTGTATAGCAAATTATATACTTCGAAATAAAACTTTTTAGTGAATTCACCATTCAATGCTGTTTTGAATTAAAATTTAAAAGGTGCTACAATTAAACAATAATTGATTGCGCGGGTGGTGGTAACAATTCTTTAAATCAAGTTTGCGAGCTTGAAGTAAACACCAATCCCATTGTATTTAAGCAGTCGTCGAACAACATAATAAAACTACCGCCAGCCGCAACGCACTGACGCGTTTCGACCTTCCATGATCATCATCAGAGTACGACGGCAAACTGACTATCGAGGATCAAACCACATTGAATATATATGGAAATCAAATTTAGATATGCGGCTCTCACCTCTAGCAGTCTTGCATACATTGAACTTGACTAGAAATGTCGGCTGCGCAATTTCTATGCAGTCACGAACATTAATTGTTTGCAGCTTTCGCCACATATACACATATAAGCAATACAATAAAACAATAATTGATTGCGCGGGTGGTGGTAACAATTCTTTAAATCAAGTTTGCGAGCTTGAAGTAAACACCAATCCCACTGTATTTAACCAGTCGTCCAACAACATAACAAAATTGCCGCCAGCCGCAACGCACTGACGCGTTTCGACCTTCCTTGATCATCATCAGAGTACGACGGCAAACTGACTATCGAGGATCAAACCGCATTGAATAAATATGGAAATCAAATTTAGATGAGCGGCTCTCACTTCTAGCAGTCTTGCATACATTGAACTTGACTGGAAATGTCGGCTGCACAATTTCTATGCAGTCACGAACATTAACTGTTTGTAGCTTTCGCCACATATAAATATAAAGGCAATACAATTAAACAATAATTGTTTGCGCGGGTGGTGGTAACAATTCTTTAAATCAAGTTTGCGAGCTTGAAGTAAACACCAATCCCATTGTATTTAACCGGTCGTCGAACAACATAACAAAACTACCGCCAGCTGCAACGCACTGACGCGTTTCGACCTTCCATGATCATCATCAGAGTACGACGGCAAACTGATTATCGAGGATCAAACCGCTTTGAATATATATGGAAATCCATTTTAGATAGACGGCTCTCACATCTAGCAGTCTCGCATACATTGAACTTGACTGGAAATGTCGGCTCCACAATTTCTATGCAGTCACGAACATTAACTGTTTGCAATTTTCGCCACATTTACACATATATGCAATACAATAAAACAATAATTGATTGCGCGTGTGGTTGTAAAAAATCTTTAAATCAAGTTTGCGCGCTTGAAGTAAACACCAATCTCATTGTATTTAACGAGTCGTCGAACAACATAATAAAACTACGGCCAGTCGCAACGCACTGACGCGTTTCGACTTTCCCTGTTCATCATCCGAGTACGACGGCAAACTGACTATGGAGGATCAAACCGAATTGAATATATATGGAAATCAAATTTAGATAGGCAGCTCTTACCTCTAGCAGTTTCGCATACATTGAACTTGACTGGAATTAATAATTACAGTTTCTTTGAAAGATCCACAAAACCTAGACGAAATTTAAGTGGAGCAAAATGGGGAAAAAACAATGTGACAGAGAAATTAAATGCCTTCAAACACCATTTAATATTCATCACACAAATTACATAATCATTAATTATCACATTCAACTAAAAACATACTATCTTTTGTTATTTGCTTGTTTTACAATATAACAAACACTGATTGCGCGGGTGTTGATAAAATTTCTTTAAATCAAGTTTGCGAGATTGAAGTAAATGCCAATCTTATTGTATTGGACTAGTGGTCCAACAACATAGCAAAACGACAGTTAAGGTCACGTACTGGTGCGTTTCGACCTTCCATGATCATTATTGGAGCATGACGGAAAGCTGACTAGCCTGAATCAAACCGACATCCATATATATGGAAAGCAAAAAAAATATGCGGCTCGCACCTCTAGTAGTTTCTTATACATTTTACTTGACTGGAAATATCGGCTGCACAATTTCTATGCAGTCACGAAAATTTAGTTTTTGCAGCTTTCGCCACATATATATAGGTAACAAAATTAAACAATCATCGATTGTGCAAGTGGTGTTAAAGTTTCTTTAAATCAATTTTGCGAGTTTGCGGAATTGCTGCTATGGCGTTTGACGATTGGTTTAATACAATAATATTGGTGTTTACTTCACGCTCGCAAACTTGGTTTAAAGAAATATCACAACCACAGGCGCAATCAATGATTAACAGTTAAATACTGTTTGTTGCGAAGAACTAATATATATGCAAGTATGTATTAGGTTTTGCGAACCTAGTAACAAATTAGTTCAGTTGTGACCTATTATTCCACATTCTTCTACCAAATATATAATGGTTAAAGGGCGTAATACCGGCTCCTACTGATGAGTCGCCAGTAAGCACGAAACGAATGTACATGAGATAATACTTTCCGTTCATGCTGCTTTTGGTTTATCCTTCTGGTCACAACTGAACTAATTTATTTACTAGGTTCGCAAAACCTAATACATACACAATCAATGATTGTTTGAATGTATTACTTATATATATATATATATATATATATATATATATATATATATATATATATATATATATAGCGAAAGAAAGCTGCATGATGTTAATGTTCATGATTGCTCAGAGATTGTGCAGCTGACATTTCCATTCATGCACAATGTAAGCGAAATTACTAGAGGAACGAGACACATATCTAATGTTGCATTCCATTTATATGGATTGTAGTTTGATCCTTGATAGCCAGCTGATAATGTTTATAGAAGGCCGAAACGCATCAATACGTTTGACTGACGGTAGTGTTGCTGTGTTATTCGACGACTGGTTAATTAAAACTGGATTGGTGCTTCTTCAAGTTCGAGAACTTGAATTAATGAATTTGTTTCTCTTATTAATGTAAAAGTTGCTATGTTTCAAGTTTAAGATTTTCCCAACAAAAATAAATCTTTCAAACTTATTACAAAAATTTGAATGACAACTCATCTGGCAGCCAGTCTCTTATGGTGATAGACGACAAGTTATAACTTTTAAAGTTTCAGAAATTTAAAAATAATGTTATTTGATAGTTCACTCACATTTGGTATTGTTCTGGTAGTACGTCTGGCTTTATTTCCATTTAGTGACATTTGATCACATGAAAAGTGTAGCTTACACTCTACGAATTGAAGTGGAATCTTAACCTGTATAATCATAAGGTTTGAAGCTCAAATATTTTATCTGAATAAATTATGTGCCTAGGACCAACTTCAATGTTTGTTTACCATGAATCATGAAAGAATTTAACTAAACCAGATTAACCAAACTTATTTGACACTAAGTAGGCACCGCGAATTCATACATTACTCTAATTTCAAATTTATACATTTAAAATTTTACCTCTCGATACAATCGCTCATTTTCAAAGCATTATATTATTTTTGCGTATTTCACAAAATTATCGAAATGAATATAAGATGGCGGCGTACAATGAATTATTTTCCCCAATTATAATCTATTAAACTGTGCTCATGATTATAAAATTCAATTCACGTAATTCCACGAAGCATTTAAAAAATGAAAGCCTTCAATAAAGAAAATAGTTTATTTTTAATTCCGAAAATGATTCATATCTATATATATATATATATATATATATATATATATATATATATATATATATATATATATATATATTTAGTTATTTACTTATCTATTTATTCATTATTTACCTTGCCAATGTGAAATGCAAATGCTTTACTTTTCAAGAGGAGATGCTGCGAAATTTCGAATATTTTTATTCTTAATTAACAGGTCAATTTGTCTCGTAAATGTTAGGAAATAAAAGTATATTTTTTAGTTAACAATTTCATGAGATTTAATCTGGTTACTTGAATGAAATATAATCTATTATATGTTTGATATTATTTGTTTGCAACAGCTATTTCTGTTTTGCGGTTAATTTACCTGATCTGCGTTTTGACTAACGCAGTTAGTTTTCCACTAGTTCAACAAACTGCGTTAGTCGAAATGCAGATCAGGTAATTTAGATTAATCCAGTTTCGCATAAATATTTTACCAAATATAAATTAAGCATTCTTGTCAGTTTTACTTGAAATGGATTTTTGTGCGAATCTATTTGATATAAATGTCGAACTCGCTATCTCCAATATTCCATAAAGAAATATTAGTAATATATAGAGGGATGATAGTAATTAATACGTTCTCAGTTTTAATTAAGCATTACATACGCTAAAAATATAATACATATAAAAAATGGGATTATTTCGTAGTTACCTACATCCAATAAAACTTCCATTGGACGTAACCTTGCAAGAGAAACATTCAAAATAACATAACCAAACTAACGCCAGGCGCAACTCACCCACGCGTTTCGAGCTTCCATGATTATCATCAGAGTACGAAGGCAAACTGACAAGCGAGGCTCAAACGGCATTGCATATATATGGAAAGCAAAATGAGATACGTGTTCATGTCTGCATAGGTGTTGTGCAGCCGACATCTCCAGTCAAGTACAATGTATGCAAGACTACTCGAAGAGAGAGACAAATATCTAATTTTGCTTAATATGCAATGCCGATTGATCCTCGCTAATCAGTTTGCCGTGGCACTCTGTTCATGATCCTGGAAGGTCGAAACGCGTCTGTGCGTTGCGACTGGCGGTAATTTTATGTTTTTCGACGACTGGTTAAACACAATGTGATTAGTGTTTACTTCAAGCACGCAATCTTGATTTGAAGATTTGATAGTACCACCCACGCAATCCATTATTGTTTAATTGTATTTTCTATATATATATATATATATATATATATATATATATATATATATATATACATATATATATATATATATATATGTTTGTGTGTGTGTGAGGCAAATGTTACAACCAGCTAATGGTCGTGACTGCATTGAAATTGTGCAGTCGACATTTTCAATCACATACAATAAATGCAAGACTACGCGAAGTGTGAGACAAATATCTAATTTTGCTTCCAATATATATGCAGTCAGATTTGATCTTCGCTAGTCATTTTTCCGTCGTACTCTGATGATGATAATGGAAGGTCGAAACGCGTCAGTGTGTTGCGACTGGCGGTAGTTTTGTTATGCTGTTTGACGACTGGTTAAATACAATGGGATTGGTGTTTACTTCAAGCTCGCAAACTTGATTTAAAGAATTGTTACCACCACCCGCGCAATCAATTATTGTTTAATTTTATTGTCTATATATCTGTGTGTGGCTAAATCTACAAACAGATAATTTTCGTGACTGCATCGAAATTGCGCAGCCGACATTTCCATTCACGTATATTGTTTGATCTTAGCTAACCAACTTGGCGTCGTACTCTTATGACGATCATGGAAGGTCGGAACGCATCAATGCATTTCGACCGGCATTAGTATTGTTATGTTGTTCGATGTCTGTTTAAATGCAATGGGATCGGTGTTTACTTTAAGTTTGCAAACTTGATTTAAAATTTCTTTACCACCACCCGAGCAATCAATTATTGTTTAATTGTATTGTCTCTATATATATGTGTGTGGCGAAATCTACAAACATATCATTTTCGTGACTGCATCGAAATTGTGCTGTCGACATTTCCAGTCACGTACAATGTGGGCAAGACTACTCGAATAGAGAGACACAAGTCTAATTTTGCTTCACATTAATATGCAATGTGGTTTGATTCTCGCTAATCAGTTTGCCGTGGTACACTGTTGATGATCATAGAAGGTCGACTGACGGTTATTTTGTTATGTTGTTCGAAGTCTGGTTAAATACAATGGGATTTGTGTTTACTTCAAGCTCGTAATCTTGATTTAAATATTTGATGGCACAACCCGCGCAATCCATTATTGTTTAATTGTATTATTATATTGTTGTATTATTGTATTATATACAATGGGATTTGTGTTTACTTCAAGCTCTTAAATTTGAAATAAAGAATTATTACCACCACCCGCGCAATCAATTTTTGTTTAATATGAAATAAAATGTCTGAACAATATACTGAGAAGGCGTTCGGCTAACTGAGAAATATTATTTTTGATGATTAGCTACAACGATCTGTTTATAGAAGTGAACATCGGACCGAGCTACATTCGTGTTACAGATGATAGAAACGAAATTAATTTCTAGTCTTTAATATGCGAATTATCGCCTTCAAAAATCGCACGCCAGCTAAATTGAATTAGGAAGGATACATTTAAACAAAATACACTAAAATTTAATGCAAAACTATTTAAATTGTTTGAACGTCATGATATAAAAACCTAACTCATTATATACATACATTTGACAGTAATTAATGGGTCAGGTGTTTATATTAAGATAGCAACCTTGATTAAAATAGATGTTATCACCGCACGCTCAACTATTGTTCATTTAATCATATTAAATTCTAACGTCGTTAAGAAAATCAGTTTTTAGGACGTTTGATGCAAAGGAACACACAAAAAGGAATTATTATAATCAAGGTTGCGGTCTTGATATAAACACCTGACCCATTAATTACTTACATATGTCAGTGTAAACTAAGAATTGTATAGTGTAGAAAAGGCAATTCATCCAGTAGACCGGTTTCGTCCTTATTGGGAATTCATCAAGTACTGGCCAGAATTTGCCGCGGACAGGATACGAACCTGGGCACGTCTGCTTCGGAATCTGGTGCTCTAACTACTGAGCTATCCTGCCGCACACTACACTACACACAATTTTCAGTTATATACTAACTAATGTAACTTGGTTAGTCAAATTTTCCTTTAGGTGGAGCTCATATGGCATCCATTTAGACCCAAAGTTCCAACTAACCATGCCCAATCTGTCATTACTGAACAGACACCACATTACATGGGGAAGTGGTATTGAAATGAACATTTATATAATTAAACGAACATTGGTTGCGCGGGTGGTGATAACAATTATTATAATCAAGGTTGCGGTCTTGATATAAACACCTGACCCATTAATTACTTACATATGTCAGTATAAAATAAGAATTGTATAGTGTAGAAAAGGCAATTCATCCAGTAGACCGGTTTCGTCCTTATTGGGTCTAAATGGATTCCATATGAGCTCCACCTAAAGGAAAAATTGACTAACCAAGTTACATTAGTTAGTATATAACTGAAAATTGTGTGTAGTGTAGTGTGTGGCAGGATAGCTCAGTGGTTAGAGCACCAGATTCCGAAGCAGACGTGCCCAGGTTCGTATCCTGTCCGCGGAAATTTCTGGCCAGTACTTGATGAGTTCCCAATAAGGACGAAACCGGTCTACTGGATGAATTGCCTTTTCTACACTATACAATTCTTAGTTTATACTGACATATGTAAGTAATTAATGGGTCAGGTGTTTATATCAAGACCGCAACCTTGATTATAATAATTGTTATCACCACCCGCGCAACCAATGTTCGTTTAATTATATAACTGTTCATTTCAATACCATTTCCCCATGTAATGTGGTGTCTGTCCAGTAATGACAGATTGGGCATGGTTAGTTGGAGCTTTGGGTCTAAATGGATGCCATATGAGCTCCATCTAAAGGAAAAATTGACTAACCAAGTTACATTAGTTAGTATATAACTGAAAATTGTGTGTAGTGTAGTGTGCGGCAGGATAGCTCAGTGGTTAGAGCACCAGATTCCGAAGCAGACGTGCCCAGGTTCGTATCCTGTCCGCGGCAAATTCTGGCCAGATCTTGATGAGTTCCCAATAAGGACGAAACCGGTCTACTGGATGAATTGCCTTTTCTACACTATACAATTCTTAGTTTATACTGACATATGTAAGTAATTAATGGGTCAGGTTTTTATATCAAGACCGCAACCTTGATTATAATAATTGTTATCACCACCCGCGCAACCAATGTTCGTTTAATTACACAAAAAGGAAGCCTGGATAAAATAATTTACAAAGACGGAACAGTGACAAGCTCGCATTAACTAACTATTAGTGCAATACGAATCACAAATAATTGCACACAGAAACACCCAAAAATACGAAAATACGTAATGAACTATAAACCCGTCGTAAGAGAGAAACTAAAAATCTACGTCAGGCTATTTATCACTTAAGCATTCAATTTGAAATCCAGTTAATTTTTAACTGACTTAATTTATGTGTTATTAATTAATTACGGTATGAATTGTCTTATTTATCCAAGCAAATTTATTTGGGTTTTTAATGCTTGAAAAATTCAAAATGAGAAAAAATTCGGTTAAAGCCATACAGCGTAAATTTTGCGTCACGAGACCCTTATCCTTTGCAGTATTTCTGTTATACAAGTTATAAATGTGGACGTCGATAACTCCCATATAAAAATAAATAAACTATTTGGTGTTTACGCATGAATATTCAGATGGTTGTTTTTACCAATATTGTATGGGGGATATTGTTTTAAAAGTTTAACAATAATTGTGGGAACATTCTTTTTAATACGCTTTGTATTGTACAATTTTTTCGTTCATGCTAGTTTTCAGCTTTCATATTTTTTATCTGTGCTTCTAAATTCCGTCATGTCTTAAATATGGTGCAAGTGGTTTCTATTATATTTGTTCTCTAAGAAATTATACCCCATCATTTAATGAAAACATAAGTAGATCTCCGATATAATTGATATCAAAAAGATTAATTTGAATTTTACCATGAGATGAATTGCCTAGTCAACACTATACAATGCTTAGTTTATACGGACAAATTTATGTATATAATTAGATTGGTGTTTACATGATACTGTGTTAAATAATGAAATTGAAATAGTTAGAGTGAGGCAAGAAAAGAATCTAGCAAAGTTTGGAATATATAGGCCTTCAGTTAACAATCAGAATGATTCTGCAATGCCTAAAATTGTGATGATTTTGCGTTCGGTGAATCTGAATTGTAACCACAACAAATAACATAAGTATTAACTAAGCACTGCAATTACTATTGGGTAGATGCCGCAGAATGATATTATTACTGAGACAGTCAAAAATGCCAATTTCCTCTCAGATTGAGATTAAGCAAAACATGAATTCGATGAGGAAATCGCAAGTGAATTATAAATATAAATAATTAAGAAAACGCTTGATATGTCATAAGGAAAATAAACGTGTAGTTACGTTATAAGTGTTGTGCTTTTTTAAGGAGATATATTTGATGTATAATTCATTGCTGCAAACATTTTATTTTAATTTAATAAATCTTTAAAAAGTCAAATTGAACGCTTTTTGAGTGAAATTTATATATATTCAGATCTAGCCTTTGTTGATTTGCTGTAAGTAGCTGATATTTTCCATAGTATTTCATACCGTACCTTGTAAATTGGTAAATATTATATTGGTGTAATTTTTTACAACTATTATTGACTTAATCTGCTAAAAACACAAAATCGCTAGAGTTAGGGCTTCATATAATTAAACGAACATTGGTTGCGCGGGCGATGATAAAAATAATAACATTCAAGGCTGCGGTCTTTATATAAGCACCTGGCCCATTAATTACTTGCATATGCCAGTATAAACTAAGATTTGTATAGTGAGGAAAAGTCAATAAACCTAGTAGACGGGCAATTCATCCGCTGCAATTTCTAGCCAATACATGATGAGTTCCCAATAAGGAAAACCCGGTCTATTGGATGAATTATCTTTTCTACATTATACAATGCATAGTTTTTCTGACAAATGTATATACGTAGTAACAAGTTAGTTCAATTAGTTCTGGTCATAATTGAACTAATTTTTTTCTAGGAAGGCAAAAACTTATACATAATTTCGTAAGCATTAGTTCTCCGATAAAAACAGTATCCAAATGTATGCACATATTGGGACAGGTTTTTATATTTAGATCATAGCCTTGTTTTAATTAATTACGCTTATGTGATTGTTATTTTTCCAGTGATTATTTTCCTTGATCTGATCATTTATTATGCAGAAAATTGCATTTTGTTCTATGCTGTCATCTTAAATCTACATTGGGCTAATTATCTCCTTTACATGTTCTTTGAATGAATTACAGATAATTTTTTTGAATTTATAATATGTCCTGTATTAAATCATAGCGTTTTCATAAAGCATGTTTATAAAGCAAAGTAAAAAATGGCCAGATATACATATTCTCATAAAGTATTCAAGAGCTCTATGTTCTCTTGCTGGTTTTACTGATTGTTGCCTATTAATAGTGTTTAATTTAATGTCGTTTGCTGTCCATATATATTCACTGCGGTTTGATTCTCACTAGTCAGTTTACCGTTGTACTCTGATAATGATCATAGAAGACCGAAACGTATGCGTTCGTACGATTGGTGGAAGTTTAGCTATGTTGTTCGACGAATGGCTAAATAAAATGGGATTGGTCTTTTCTTTAAGCTCGCAAATTTGATTTAAATAATTTTCCCCACCACCCGCGCAATCAACGATTTTTTTATTATATTAATCTATATATATATATATATATATATATATATATATATACTGAAAACTTCAAAACGTTACAGGTTGTTACGGCATAGAAATTGTGCAAACGACATTTCCAGTCAAATACAAAATATGCGAGACTACCAGGGCTGAGCCGCATATATTATTTTGCTTTCCATATATATATTCATTGCGGTTAAATTATCGTTAGTATGTTTGCCGTTGTACTTTGATTATGGTCATAGAAATTCGAAAAGCCTCAGTGCGTGCGACTGTCTCTAGTTTAACTATGTTGTTCGACGACTGGTTAAATACAATAGTCTGTGTGTTTACTTGAAGCTCGCAAACTTGATTTAAAGAATAGGGACCAGCACCTGCGCAATCAATGATTCTTTAATTGTATTTAATATATATGTGGTGGTAGCTACCAAATGTTACTGGTCGTGACTGCATCCGTTAATTCCATTCAAATATAATATATGCGAGACTACCAGGGCTGAGAGACGCATATCGAATTTTTCTTTACATATATATGCATTACGGTTTGATCGTCGCTAGTCAGTTTGCCATCGTACTCTGATGATGATCATGGAAGGTCGAAACGCGTCAGTGCATTGCGACTAGCGGTAGTTTTGTTATGTTGTTCGACGACTGGTTAAATACGATTGGATTGGTCTTTACTTGAAGCTCGCAAACTTTATTTTTAAAATTCATCTCGGTAATTCAAATTCATTATTTTATAAATTCTGAATATTCTCGATTGTATTATGCTTATTTTCATACCAACAATATGGATTGAGTAGAAATTTCGTAAGATAACCGTGCTGGTATCTTCGTTGTTAATGTCTTTTTCTGATATCAGAACATATCCACGCGGTTTTGCATTACGAAATGATAATTTCGTCATTATTTACTTTACAAGTTTTGAATTTGTAATCAAATTGTCCGTTTACTATCTCAAACTCATAATCTCGGTCTCCTAGTTGGATTTATTGTTAATTCTGATACCTCCAACCCACGTTTCCATCCATTCGAGAAGGCTTCATTAAATATGGGGCCATATTTGCATGCAATTTTATGTTCCCCTCTACGACCTTTATTGGACGCATGGTTTTAACCAAATGCCCGAGTTTGCAAACTTAAAAATGTATCTCAAAAAACTGAATTTGAATTGGATGTTGCCAAATTGGTGTTAGAACATAGGGAGAATAAACGTAAGTCGAATTATGAATTGAAAAGATTGAGATCGAATTTGTTATCTAATAAGGTAATATACATTAAAGCAGATAAAGGTGGATTAACTGTGCTAATGAATCAGAGGTATTATAATGATATAGTGTATTTGCAATTAAATAATTAAGAAATTTATAATAAGATATATATATATCCAACTGATAATTTACAAAGTGAGCTTAAAAGTCTAATTGATCAAATGATTGGGTCTGGAGAATTATATTTATTGCTTTGACAATCATTACTACAAAGAGAATAAATTCCTCCAAGAGTGTGTGATTTATTAAAAATTCATAAACAAGATAATCCACATAGGTTAATAGTGGATGTTCAGAATTCTCCAACATATATAATGTACAAAGTTTTATGCTATAGAATAAGAAAATGCACCTATTCTCTAGATAATACATCAAAGAACACATCACTTCCCTGACATTATTGGTAAATATAAATTATTAGCGAATGATGAACTGACAAGCCTGGATATGGTATCCATGTACAGCAACATTCCGGTGTAGGTTGCATTAGAGTTTACCCAACGTTGTTTAACGAATACCCTGAAATGTTAGAAGATAGTAAAATAATGGTAAGGAGTAAAGTTTTAAAATTTGTATGTCTTCTACATACTTTATATTTAGAAATGAATTCTACCTACAAGTTAATGATGTTCCTATGGAGCAACAATTATCAGTCCCAGTCGCTGATATTTATATGCATTACGTTGAAAAAATCTCTTGTTCAGATCTCCCCTCAAACCAAACTTATATTTAAGATTCTTAGATGGCATCTTTTTAATTTGGAATCATAGGGATAAGAATTTGGAGAATTATTTGTACTTATCTAGTCAAAAAAGAGTATAAAAATTTATATAGGAAAAAGAAAGTAAACAATAATTATCATTTATGGATGTAAAATTAAAACGAAGGGGTCAGATATTAGAAAAAGATATTTATACAAAAGATACTTATTCTGGTATCCCCCTGAATTACTGCTCTAATCACCCATTTGGGATGAAAATAGGCATTCTAAAATCCATGGTAATAAGAAATCTTAAATTTAAGATATAGGGACAAAGGACTGAAGAAATTGAAAGAAATATTCCGAATAAATGATAATCCAGCAAAATTAAGTGATAAAATCATATCGAGACGCTATGGCAATTTAATGGAAAAATAAAACAAGAAAAACAGGTAAGGGATTTAGAAAAGGTAAATGAAGATAAGCACAGAACTCTGGTTCTACCAGATTCAAGATGAAGTAGCAAGCTGAAGACATTAGCAACTAAATGCAACATAAGAACAGTGTTAAAACAATCACTTAACATAGGCAATAAGTTCCCGAATTAGAAAAAAATTGAATTCCTCAATACATCAGGGATTTATGAGATACCATGTAAAGATTGCAATCTCAGGTATATAGGTAAAACCATGCGTCCAATAAAGGTACGTAAAGGGGAACATAAATCTGCATGAAAATATGGACGTTGTCATAGATCAGATATAGCCAGGCACTCAATGGAGCCAGGTCATCAGACAAACTGGGATTGCCAAATTCTGACCAGTACGTGTTGAGATCCCGATAAGGACGAAATCTGTCTACTGGAAGAATTGCCTTTTCCACACTATGCAATTTTTAGTTTATACTAACATATGTAAATAATTAATGGGTCAGGTGCTTCTACCGAGATCCCAAACTTGATTATAGTAAATTATCGTGATGTTTTATGAAGGTAAACGGAGATCCGCTGGACAAGTTACATTATACAATGGTTAGCTTATACTGATGAATTTATGTATATAATGTGTCAGGTATTTATATCAATATCACACCCTTGATTAAAGTAACTGTTATTACAACCCGCACAGCCTATGCTCGCGTTATTATATGAATGCTGAATTTACATGGAGAGTTTAATATATAAATGAATAAATTATTTGTGTCGTATGAATTGGTCTCAGCGCTTAGTCATTTACTATTAAAATTACATACAGTCCTCCTACCGTCTCAAAGATCCATAAACAGGAAAAACCAGGTTGGATAATTCAAAATGTTTGAATATCAATATCTTGTACAATGTCACAATTTGTTTTATAAGAAACTTTAAAACATTCGTATTTTTCAGGTTGTACACAAAAGAACATAAATATTTTAACAGTAACATTAGTTAATACAATTTGATAATGAGTGATAGACTAGCAATACCGTTTGGTATACTATTGTAAACAAGAATCCCTTGATTTGTAATCGCAATAGTTTATTGCAGGACAATTCATAGCAATCTTAGGTCGGTAATATTTGGAGGTCTTTAAATTTCTAGGTGCAAAGCGTGGTTGTTTCAGTGATTGATGAGTATTCGCAGGTCCCGTTTTTCTTAAGCTTTCTCATAAAACAGTGTAACAACTACGCTGTGCGCCTGTAAATGTAAAGAATTCAAGATTTTATCGAGCTACGAGGGCTATAAATTATACAAAACTAGCCGATTGCTGTTGCCCATGAAATGGTAGCAGCACCGTGTAACACCAAGTGTCAGTTAATTAACACTCTTTACAAAGAGCGAAGGAATGCATTAAACGTAGTATTGTAAAATTACCCGAAGTAAAATAACGCTAAGTAATAATATGAAATTGTTAAACATATGGATGTCCTATACAATCATCACGCTCAGAATTATAATTTAACAAACAGGTCAAGAATGTCACAATGGGACAACACTTTCTTGTCCAGGTTGCAAACATTTTCATGCATATATCCTTTGAAATTATGCGGAGTCCCAGCTTCATATGTTGCAAGGCCGCGATTTGCTTAACTCTCCTATTGCGAGTATTGTGCTGTGTATAGTGGCCTGATGATGGAGCCGGAAAGCAAACTCCGAAACGTTGCCAGTCAACTAAGATTTGATCGCACCTCATTTCCAGTGGTTAGCATAAACGATGTTGAAATTTCGGAAGAAAAGAACGAATAAGCACCCAGCCCGATCGAAGACAAAACAGATGCGTACTTGGAAATGGGGATCAATCGGATTTTTGCGAAACTGGTAGTGCAAAGCGACAACTCCCGTACACAAATCGCGGCCTTGCAACATTTTCATGCAAATTTAAGCCGAACTTCTTTGTTGGATTACTGGATGAAATTTTCGTGATTTGGAATTATCGTGATAAAAATTAAGACATTTTATTAAACTTAAGTTAAACGACTCGATGAAATTCATTTCACATTGTAAATTTAGAATTGCGGGAAGATATTATTTCTTGACGTAAGGCTGTGACGTATGTCTGTGAACGCATTTTTATATACAGATGAAGTAGATTGCCCGCGTTAATTAGATGGTTCATTGAAATATAGCCCAAAAGCGACTTCAAGAATGTAGCATTTTTCCAAAAATCATTCAGGTAAAAATTTCGAGCCAAAATTCCAAATAACCATCTCCAATCTGTCATTAATGAAGAGACACCACGCTACATGAGGCAGTGGTATTGAAATGAACATTTATATATTTATACGAACATTGGTTGCAAGGGCGGTGATAACAATTTATATTATCAAGATTGTGATCTTAATATAAGCACCTCACTTATTAATTACTTACATATGTCACTATAAACTAAGAATTGTATAGTTTAGAAAAGGAAATTCATCCAGTAGACCTATTACGTCCTTATTGGAAACTCATCGTGTACTGGCCAGAATTTGCCGCGGAAAGGGCTCGAACCTAAACACGTCTGCTTCGAAATCATGTAATCCAATCACTGAGCCACCCTGCCGCACAATACACTACACACAATTTTTAGTTATATACTAACGAATGTAGCTTGATTAGTCTATTTTTTTCCTTTAGGTGGAGCTCACCTGGCATCCATTTAGATCCAAAGTTCCAACTAGCCATCTCCAATCTGTCATTACTGAACAGACACCTCACAACATGGGGAAGCGTTATTGAAATGATATTTATAAAATTAAACTGACATTGGTTGCGCGGGCGGTGATAACAATTATTATAATCAAGGTTGCGATCTTGATATAAGCACGTGACCCATTAAATACGTCTGAAGAAAACATGCCAAGGTCCGCGGCATATTCTGGCCAGTACATGATGAGTTCCAAATAAGGATGAAACCGGTGCACTGTACAATTCTTAGTTTGTACTGACATATATAAGTAATTAATGGTCACGTGTTTATATCAAGATTTTTAACCTTGATTATAATAGTTATCTGCCCATATTTATATATATATATATATATATATATATATATATATATATATATATATATATATAAATGTTCATTTCAATACTCCATCCCAATGTAGTGTGGTTTCTGCTAAGTAATAACAGATTGGGGATGGCTAATTGGAACATTGGTTCTAAATGGATACCATATGAACTCCACCTAAAGGAAAAATAGACTAACCAATTTACATTAGTTAGTATATAACTAAAAATTGTGTGTAGTTTTGTGCGCGGCAGGGTGGCTCAGTGGTTAGAGCACATGATTTCGAAGCAGATATGTCCAGGTTCGAGTCCTGTCCGCGTCAAATTCTGGCCAGTACATGACAAGTTCCCAATAAGAATGTAACAGTTCAACCGAATGAATTCCCTATTCTACACTATACAATTCTCAGTTTATACTGACATATTTAAGTAATTGATGGGTCAGATGCTTATATCTAGATCGCAAACTTGATTATATTAATTGTTATCATCGCCCGTGCAACCAATGTTCGTTTAATTATATAAATGTTCATTTAAAAGCTACCAACAGCTATTGTTCGTGACTGCATAGAAATTGTGTGGCCGACATTTCCAGTCACGACAATGTATGCTAGACTACTAGAGGTGAGAGCCACATATCTAATTTTGCTTTACATATGTATGCAATGTGGTTTGATCCTCCCTAGTCAGTTTGCCTTCGTATTCTGATGATGATCATGGAAGGTCAAACGCGTCAGTGCGTTGCGAAGGCGGTAGGTTTGTTATGGTGTTCGACGACTGGTTAAATACAATGGGATTGGTGTTTACTTCAGTATATAACTGTTATATAATTGTTTTACTTTGTTTCCGCCTATCTACCTATCTTCTTATCCGGTTTACTTTCCATCAACCCAAAAAATATTTTATATGCATTCCAGGATAAGGCCACGTAAAGCAGATTTTTTACAGTGGTTAGCCTTTTGATTGATAATTTGTTTAGAAGGAGTGTCGAAAAATATGCCCTGTAGAATAATTGCTTTTGGAAAACAAGCAAAGATGAAGTTTGTGGGAAAAATTGATGGTGTTTTTAAATCTAAACTTTGTATTTCAAAAAAATCTATTTTACATATATATATACAGCGTTAATCTAAATTTACAATTATTGGCATGACTTAAACAATAATTTATATGCAAATTGTTAAAAAAAGTGCAGTAAAATACTTTAAACTTTAGCATGACATCATGACTTAACTGTACTTTTTCGCTTTGCTGAATCTATAATCCAGACTTTTTATTTTTATGTTAAATGGCAGATTTTGCATATGTTCAACGCTTACCATGTAAATATCAGTGCATGAATTAATTCTAATGTCTTGCACCTAAATCCATTACATATGCAGGATTGGTAACATGACCAATAAGTATTTTTCATAGCGATTTATCTCAATTCTGATAAAATCAAACGCCCGCTCATTGGAAATACAACTAAACTACCAATGATCATAACTGTTATAGTTAAAGTAACGATATAATATGTGAAGTATAATGCAAACTGTCTGGATCAAGCGTACACTTTTTGTTACTTTTTGCTGTGGAGACCTAATATATATATGCAATTGTTTAATAGGTAATGCGCACCTAGTAACAAATTAGTTCAAATCGGACCAAAATAATAAACAAAGTTAAGCATGAACGAAAATAATAATCTCATGTATAAATTTGTTTCGTGCTTACTGGTGACGCATTAGAAGTTGCTCATATTATACCCTCTAGTCTCAATATAATTAAGTGAGTAATTTGTGACAATGGTACCGCTCAATTTTCCCACATTACTCGCCTAGTTATATAGTGGTTATAAGGTTTAATATCGGAATCTGCTGATGAGTCACCAATAAGCACGAAACGAATGTGCGCACGTATTTGTTTTATGCTTCTGGTCCTATTTGAACTAATTTGTTACTAGGTGCACGACACACAGTACGAAATAGCTTCCAATTGGATTGACTTGGAGACACGCTATTTTTTTTGTACCGACGCAGCAGCTATTGCCTAAAGACTGATAGACAATCTCAACATAACTAGTGTGCACTAAGACCAGAAAAATATTAATTGTAAATATTTCACGCGTAAACGCACCATATTTGACACTCGCGTAGATAATCTAATTCAGAATCCATTTATAAAAATAAACGAAAATTGGTAGCGCGGACGGAGATATCACTTATTTAAACCATGGTTGCGATCTTGACATAAATACTGGTCCCATTATATAAGTACGTTTGTCATTATAAACTTAGCATTGTAAAATGAATAAGACAATTCATTCATTAGACTGGTTTCGTCCATATTGTGAACTCTTCACTGTTCAGAAATTCAAGCGGACAGAACTCGAACGTGGGCACGTCTGCCACGGTGTCTGTTGCTATAACCATTGCATCACTCTGCCACAAAACACAAACCGTTTACAGTTACACACTAACTATTGTGTCTTGGTTAACTTTTCTTTTAGATGGAGCATATATAAAATTTCTTTGATCATAGTGTTTCAACTAACCATTCCAAAATGAAACAGACTCTATGCTACTGAAAAATGTATGTATATAATTTGATTGGTGTTTATGTCAAGATCGCAACCTAGATTTAAATTATTGTTATAGACGCCCGTGCAACCAATGTTCATTTAATCATAGAAATACTGATTTTGTATCGAAAAATGATTGAAATTGCCAGTATACACTGAAATATAATGCAGACTAAAAAAATGAATTTAATAGTTTTAAAACTAAATACATATATATATTTTGAACAAAATTAAACGAAAAATTGCACCATTTGTATTTAAAGCACGGTCTCTATAGGAATTATGAGAACCCAAGGTAACTTTATGCAAGTTTTCCAAATCAGCTTAAATAATTTCTCGGAAAACTGTTTTGTCTATAATAAATTCAATACCAACTATTTAACTTATTTTCAGTTAATTAGGTTTAAGATATAAAAGAAAAGTAATGCGGTTTACACGTAATTATAAAATTACAAGAAAATTCATATAATTTGCTATAGAATTCTGGTATATAATTCCATTAAAATTGTGCAGAGGGTGGCTTAGGATTTAGAGCAACAGACTCAGAAGTAGACGTGCTTAGGCTTGAGCTCTACCCGCAGCAAATTCTGATTAATTCGTAAAGGTTTCCCAAAAAATACGAATCCAATCTACTGGATGATTTGCCATTTTATACATTATACCATGCCTAGTTTAGATTTATCAGTCTGTTAGCTCACAATATGGTTCTAGATATGAATAAACTTACATAGGCACATAACAGTTAAAAACTCTATATATAAACACCGATGTAGCTATATATATATATATATATATATATATATATATATATATATATATATATATATATATATATATATATATATATATATATATATATATATATATATATATGTGTGTGTGTAAAAATTAGTTACTGCATGTGTACGTTGTGATAAAAAATTTCCAAATCGAGTTTACTAATTTAAACGAACAGCATTCACTATTTATGTAACCAGACACAACGCAGCAAAACTGTCAGACATAATTTCTGACAGGTTTCTACTTTTCACAATTATTATCAGAGCACGATGGCAAACTGATTAAGGAGAATCAAGTAATTCTATATACGTTATATTTGACGGTGTAGTTTAGCGACACAATGTCGATGCCCTCAAAATAATTCAAGCAGCTATTGCCATATGTTCATTAGTTAAGCAATTACGCAGTCACTGTTTGCGCATATTGTGATAAATTCGTGTGGTAGGGTGGTTCAGTGGTTAGATTCAATGTCTTCAAAGTAAAGGTGCCCAGGTTCGAGTGCTGTCCGTGGCAAAATTCTAGGCATTAACTAAAGAGCTCCCAATAAGGACAAGACAGGTCTGTTTGTCGATTTGCTCTTTCTCCATTAAAAAATACTTAATTTATACTGACATATGTATATATGATGCGCTGAGTATTTATATCAAGATAACAATCATGATTTAAATAATTGCTATCAATGTCTGTGCAACCAACGATCGTATTAATTCGTGACAGTTTAGAAATTTTTTAGCCGAGTTATTCCGTCAAATAGAACGTATGCTAAGTTACTATGAAGAGCTGCCGCATATCCAGTTTTCCATTCCTTCTAAATGCATAGCTGTTTAATCCTTGTTTGCCAATTTTCTGCCGTGCTTTGATGGTAATCGTGGAAGGCCGAAATGCGTCTATTTGTGAAGCAGAAGGTAGTTTTGCTATTTTGTGCGTGCGGTTAAATATAATAGGAATGGTGCTTTTCCTTATTTCGAAAACGCGTTATGAATACTTATTTACCTTAATCTTGCGGAATTGAGATAAACACCAATCGCATTTAATCCCAACAGTCGCACATTATGCAAATATGTATTAGGTTTTACGAACCTAGTAACAAATTAGTTCAGTTGTGACCAGAAGGCAGCATGAACGGAAAGTATAATCTCATGCACATTCGTTTCGTGCTTACTGGCGACTCATCAGTAGGAGCCGGTATTACGCCCTTTAACTACTATATATTTGGTAGAAGAATGTGGAATAATAGGACGGTACAATCTCCTAGACGAATGTGTAAACCTGCAATAGTGAAGCTAACATCGTATAGTCTACGACAATGCGACTTCAACACTTACTCACACTATATAATATATATACCGAGTCTGTAAAGGATACTAACACTATGGCTATTGTGTTAGTAACCGGTACCAACATTATTGTACCGAAAAGGTACATGGTACTAACACTATGGTTTCCGAGTCTGAACATGGTACCAACATGATGGATATCAATTTATGCTATATTTCACCGAAATTGAGAATTACAACAATTTCTGAACACCTGTTACTTCAGTAAATCCATACACCCTGGCCTTGATCGATATCAGTTATCACATTTTGCGGTAAGCATGACATCATTCAATTCAATATATAACAGTTAAATACTGTTTGTTAGCTTCACCATTGCAGGTTTACACATTCGTCTAGGAGATTGTACCGTCCTATTATCCCAAATTCTTGACCAAAATATATAGTGGTTAAAGGGCGTAATACCGGCTCCTACTGATGAGTCGCCAGTAAGCACGAAACGAATGTGCATGAGATTATAATCTCCGTTCATGCTGCCTTTGGTTTATCCTTCTGGTCACAACTGAACTAATTTGTTACTAGGTTCGCAAAACCTAATACATACTTGCTTCGCAACAAACAGTATTTAACTGTTATATATTAGTTCTTCGCAACAAACAGTATTTAACTGTAATATAGTCGCACATTATGAAAGAATAATCAACAGTCACACGAGTTAATTTATTCATATGATTTACATTAAACAAAAGATTATGTGATAAAGTTCGTCCAGATTTAAGTAACATATATAGCGAACGGGAGTTATCCAGAGTAAAGACGAATCGAATCGGATAACAAAGATGTCGTTTTCCTCACTATAAGCAAATATATTTATATTTGGTCCCACGCACAAATGACCAATCGCTGATAGTAGTTTTACTTTTTTTGCGACTAATATAAATATATTTAGATTAGTGTTTAATTGAAGATAGCAAACAAGAGTCATAGTTACTTCTAACTGAATAAGTAATTTCAAATCGCTATATTTAGAAAAAATAATGTTAACTTTCTCATCGCGTAACTAATGTGAGTTTTTTTACATTTTCTATGAGTTTGCTCGCACTATGAATGCACTAGGCAATACAAATGTTGAAAAAACTAAACATAATATATGCAATTTACCAAGAAGACCATTTTCGAACTTATTTAACAATAAGCAAGTATTTGCCCGAACAGCTGATACCAGAACTCGAACCAGGACTTATTTTCTTCAGGATTTTGTAATTAATTGACTGGACCATCCAAGTCGTATGTTGCATTCAATTTTTAAATATATATAAATTTACGCTTGTCGGTCGCTCTTCATTTACATTAAGCATATTTAGCATCACTTTCGACTCGAAGTTCGAACTAAAATTCCGACAAAATCTTTTTTATTTCAACAGCATTTACCAGGCGGTATGGTATGCATTATATGATGATGAATCGAGGATGGATAGTTCAACATATAATGACAGAGTGATGTGAAATATGCTTTATATGAACGAAACATGAACAGAAAATTCGATACAATATGACAAATTGCATGCAATGTACAGATTGAGTAGTGCAATTCATGAGCTGCATGACACTGAAGAATATTTCATCTGGTAGGACGCCCGGTTCGGTAGAATTTCTCAATTAAACAATGAATGAAGAGAAAGAATCGTACCGGTCTACTTAATGGATAGAATTTTTAAGCATTTGCAATACTTAGTTTATAATGACCATATACATATACATATATAAATTTATATATATATATATATATATATATATATATATATATATATATATATATACTTAATAAAAACTATAACGAAAAGAATAATGGTCATTTAATTCGAGACGTTTAAAAATCACTTTTCATCTTGAGTTTTCAATTTATTATGCGGGTGGCAACTAGACTGACTCGGTTTACTTCAATTTCTTGTTTAGGCTCATTAGTTAGTGCACATGATTATGTGTCTGTATGTGTGTATATTTGCGTGTGGGTGTCTTTCTCGCTGTATTGCAAAGTGATGTCTGAGATCTGATCATTATTGTATTGATTTAAAGAATTGTTACCACCACACGCGCAATCAATTATTGTTTAAATTGTATTGCCTATATATGTATATGTGGCGAAAGCTGCAAACAGTTAATGTTCATGACTGCATAGAAATTGTGCAGCCGACATTTCCAGTCAAGTTCAATGTATGCGAGACTGCTAGAGGTGAGAGCCGCATATCTAAATTTGATTTCCATATATATTCAATGCGGTTTGATCCTCGATAGTCAGTTTGCCGTCGTACTCTGATGATGATCATGGAAGGTCGAAACGCGTCAGTGCGTTGCGGCTGGCGGTAGTTTTGTTATGTTGTTCGACGACTGGTTAAATACAATGGGATTGGTGTTTACTTCAAGCTCGCAAACTTGATTTAAAGAATTGTTACCACCATCCGCGCAATCAATTATTGTTTTATTGGATTGAGAGTTAACCAACTGTTCGCATTGTCGACTTCCACGTGTAGACATGCAGACAAATACACAAATAAATTTGACATACATTTACCTAGTGAAAAGTCAGCTATGATTAAGAGATCTACCAAAAAGTAGAAAAAATTTCCACTTTACATTTTGATTGTCAATTTTTTTGTGGGATGTACTTTCCGTTGAAAAGGCTTCTGAATCCGAAAGTCGAAATATTCAGATTCATCAGGAGGAGTGTGATGCAAACAACTTGTTGCGCCTAAGACAAGGTAAAGTGTACGAAGGTTTCTCCCTGAGTGTCGTCTTTCTTTTCGTCTTGTGCCTCAATTTTGTTCTGTTACCTACGTAACAGCTCAAGGTGTAGGGTTTGCTGCGTTGTATGTAAATTATATATATATATATATATATA
>JAQBSW010009845.1:0-26886 GCA_029291075.1 Eudiplozoon nipponicum | reverse complement strand
TTTTCAATGTAATACTTATATTTTTAACTATATATTTATTTGCTTATTCGTTTATTGAATTGTTTATTTTATTTTTTATGTATGCATGTATGTATTTAAATTCATATTTGTATTGTTTGAATCTATAGGCTAGACACCTAGTGCAGTGATTTCGATATCTGTAAACACGTGTATCTTTACTATTCAAAAACCTATTGTTACCAAATGGATAGACGGTCGTTTTCTTAAAACACTCACGCGCATACAAACGCGCTCACGCACACACACACACACACACACACACACACACATACAAAAACTTCCACGAACGCGTATTTGCTTGTGCTCTCGCGTTGGCAACAATTTACCTCCATGTCGAAAATTGCTTGTTTAAAAATCATGACATGGTGAAAAGAAGGCACGAGTTTAATCCTTATTGTTATTGTTTATTATCACGTGTACAGACTTCGGAGTATGTAATTCCAATCGGCTAATATAAGCCAAGCTGTGAAACAACATTGGAATTTTATATTCTATAACTTCCACGTTTAAACGTCATAAGAGGAGTAACTCAGTTATTTGAAAAATACGACGACTAAACCGAGGCACGTAACTTCCGTGGAATTCAGGTAAAGATAAATTAATTCCAAAATTACTGTTGTCAAGTATTTATTCTTCGTTTAACTGTTATAAAATTTTACAAGTAGAAATGTTTACTTAGACTCTGGTTTGTGAAAGACAAGCAAATGCACAGAGCCAAAAGTTGAATGATAAAATGGTCAAAGTGGACTATTTGTCGATTTTCATAGACACACAGGTGTTTTGTGCTTCCTGACAAATCATCAGTAGAAGACAGTTTGAAGCCCTAGACACTACACAGTTAGGTAAATAATGTGGGACTAAAAGACTATGTGACTTCCTTGATTATGGCGTAGCAAAGCAGTAAATTAGCCAAATTGGCATACACTCCTTTAAATATTGACACTAAATTAAAACATAATTGTATGCTTTTTTTGGAAATTTATCTATGTATTCGATATTTGTCCTCTTTTATTTTACTTTATTTTGATATGGAAAAGTAAACACCAATTAGCTTTGAGCAAATGACATTAAGATAGAACTATACTATTGCAGTTTCGGACAGTGGATTCGTTTGCCTCAAATCTTAACGAGAGACTGTTAGTTCTCCAGTTGAATACTGTTTGTTGTGGAGACCTAATATAATTATATATATATATATATATATATATATATATATATATATATATATATATATAAATTGATTTTCCTAGATTTCATTTATTTTTTCTTCGTGAATCAATCAACAAATAAAACTTCTCAACAAGTTTACATCAAAACGTGTCAGTACGTGTGACTTATGGTAATTTGCCTACATTGTTCGACGAATGGATAAAGAAAATGGGCTTGGTGCTTACTCCAAGCTCGCAAACTTGAATTAAAGAATTGTTACAACTACACGCCTACTCAATTATTGTTAAATTGTATTGCCTTTATATGTATATGTGGCAAAAGCTGCAAACAGCTAATTTTCGTTAAATACTGTTTGTTGGGAAGATCTAATATATATGCAAGTATGTATTAGATGTTGCGAAACTAGTAACAAATTAGTTCAGTTATGACCAGAAGGATAAACCAAAGGCAGCATGAACGGAAAGTATAATCTCATGCACATTCGTTTCGTGCTTACTGGCGACAGTATGTAACTGTAATATATTTATGTGATGTCATGCTTACCGCGAAATGTGATAACTGATATCGATCAAGGCCAGGGTGTATGGATTTACTGGAGTAACAGGTCTTCAAAAATTGTTTTTAATTCTCAATTTCGGTGAACATTAGCATAAATTGATATCCAACAGGTCGGAATCATATACCGACTCGGAAACCATAGTGTTAGTATTATGTACCTTTTCGGTACAATAATGTTGGTATCGGTTACTAACACAATAGCCATAGTGCTAGTATCCTTTACAGACTCGGTATATATATTATATAGTGTGAGTTAGCGTTGAAGTCGCATTGTCGTAGACTTTAAATGATGTTAGCTTCACTATTGCAGGTTTACACATTCGTCTAGGAGATTGTACCGTCCTATTATTCCACATTCTTCAATCAAATATATAGTGGTTAAAGGGCGTAATACTGGTTCCTACCGATGAGTCGGCAGTAAGCACGAAACGAATGTGCATGGAATTATACTTTCCGTTCATGCTGCCTTTGGTGTATCCTTCTGGTCACAACTGAACTAATTTGTTACTAGGTTCGCAACACCTAACAATCAATAATTGTTTTATTGTATTACTTATATGTGTATATGTTGCAAAAGCTGCAAACAGTTAATGTTCGTGACTGCATAGAAAATGTGCAGCCGACATTTCCAGTCAAGTTCAATGTATGCGAGACTGCTAGAGATGAGAGCCACATGTTTAATTTTGATTTCCACATGTATGCAAGACGGTTTGATCTTCGCTAGTCAGTTTACTGTCGTACTCTGAGGATGATCATGGACGGTCTAAACATGCCAGCACATGTGACTGACATTAGTTTTGTCGTGTTGTTCGTCAACTGGTTAAATACAATGCGATTGCTGTCTTTTTAAAGCTCGTAAAACTGAAGTAAGAAATTGTTATCCCCACCCGCACAATTTATTGATGTGTGGAAAAGCTGCAAAAATGTCATTTTCAAGACTGTATAGAAGTTGTGCCGTCGACATTTGCTGTGAAGCTCAATCTCTGTTCGTTTGCTATGGAATAGAGACGCATCTCAAGTCTACTATACATTATATATGAATCACGATATGAGCCTTGTTAGTAGGCTTGCGGTCGTTCTCTGATGAGTGTAATGGATGGTCGAAAGGCGTTAGTACATGTGACTGACTGTGGTTTTGATAAGTTTTGCAATACAATGTGATTGATGATTTTCTCAAATTAAAGATTTAAACTACTCAACCGAATTAGCGTAGACAAACTGACAAAGTGCACACCAATTTATCACCAGCTGAACTCGGGTGCTGTTCTGTCGCCTAATTACAACATATTTCTCAATTTTACGTGCCGTTCCGTGTGTTGCGTGCACCATTTGGATACAGGTTTTCTCATACTGAGCATCGTTTACTCGGAGCACGTGGTCTGGAAGCCACAATGGCCAAATTATCGATCAACAATTGACAAATTCCGTCTGCATTTCACATTCCATTTCATTTTAAGTTCTCGGTGAAATCTGTTACGAGAACCTCCAGAACTTGAGATAACTGTAACTTGATTACGCGAGCAACCTTGAAGCAATAACTGCCAACGCGTCTAGCTAGAACACGTTAGTCATCAGACAGGTTGTTTCCATCGAGACAAATAAGAAACTAAATATTATTACATTATTATTTAATATTATTATTATTATTATTATTATTATTATTATTATTATTATTATTATTATTATTATTATTATTATTATTATTATTATTATTATTATTATTATTATTATTATTATTATTGTTGTTGTTATTATTATTATTATTTTATTATTATTATTATTATTATTATTATTATTATTATTATTATAATAAATTGTCCTTAATCAGTAACCAAAGCTGAATAGTAGGCTTTTAATGATTAAGAAATATTACGTTAACTATGTTGAATCTCCGCGATTTGCTTCGGCGGATTATCGCTTTGCACTATCAGTTTCGCGAAGATCCAATTGATCCTCGTTTGCAAGTACGAGTCGTGTTTGTCTTCTTATTGGCTGGATGCGGATTCGTCCCTTTCCTCCGAAGGCTTCAACATCCTTCATACTAACCACTGGCAATGAGTTACGACCTAACATTCTCCGCGTCGCCAGTCAACGAAGATTAGCTCGTAACTCATTCCCAATGGTTAGTATGAACGAGATTGAAGCCTTTGGAGGAAAGAGACGAATCCGCACCCAACCAGAAAGAAGGCGAACTTGATTCGCACTTGGAAATGGGGATCAATAGGGTATTTGTGAACCTGATAGTGCAAAGTGACAACCCGCGAGTACAAATCGCGGAAAGTCAACATACAAAGCACGCACTGTGCACCAATCATTCAAACCATTATGTCAAATAATTTTTTGTAAAATATTTCGACCTACTTTACCGTAGGTCTTCATCAGTTGCATTTCACGAAAAAAATGAAGCAATCGCTTGCTTCCTTTTTTTTGTGAAATGCAACTGATGAAGACCTTTGGTAAAGTAGGTCGAAATATTTTACAAAAATAAAATTACTGGAACAATGAAAGCTGCGTTAGTCAAAACGCAGATCAGGTAATTTCAATTAATCCAGGTTCGCAACAAAGACGTTCCTTCAATAAACATTTACTGGATGAATTGCCACTTCCACACTATACAGTATCTAGTTTATACCCCCGAATGTATGTAAATAATGGGTCAGGTGTTTATATCAAGTTTGCAAACTTGATTTAAAGTGATAGTTATCACTGCCTGCGCAACCAATATTGGTTTACTTATATAAATCACGAACTTAACTTTCATATTGATTAGCTCTTCATAGGTAAATAGTTACACAGATAATTGTATCACTTTATACTGCAAATAGTTTATACGGTGTATTTGCTGCCAGTATATTTGTTTTGCGCATCACTTAGCACTCATAAAAGTCTTATTGATTGCACGTCACTTTTGTTCGCACTATAAATGCTTGCTAGATAACAGCAAAACTGTTTATACTATCGACAGTGGCTTCTCTGCAAAACACATTTCATTTTTCCTGCACCTCTGCCAAATTTGCGCAGTTATTGATCTGCGAAATTGAATGAAGCGTTCAATTTTGCATAAGAACATTTAGTGCACACGAATTAAAGCACTTCATCTGGCAAAAGTTTTGCTGCCTCATTGAATTTCACAAGCGTGAACAAACGACTGAACGGTTAGGTAATGAGGTATAATACGAGTGCAAATAAGAGTTACACGTAAGAAAGTAAATAAGCAATAACCAGAGTTGTGAAACGTCATTCATTCGTGTTCTAATATTCCATTTCCTATGAGTTTCTGACGTAATCGTCTGCATTACGATTATTTTGCATGCGTGTTTGCAGATTTATATTAACTTTAATTTTCACTTTCACTTGCCTAATTGATATGCATAACTTCAGCCCTGTTGAACACAATAAATAATGTACTCTGGTTAGATAAATCATTTAAACAAATGCTAATCACGCAGAGTATGCATATTTTATGTTAATTCATTGAAATATACTGTCTCCAAAATGTAAGTTGTTTGTATTTGGCCATTGTTACAATTTTCGTCCACTGCCACAACCTAAAATCTATATATATATATATATATATATATATATATATATATATATATATATATATATATATATATATATATATATATATATCATGTGGCGTACAAAACCGTGAACTCACTGTTGACTGTAACTTCACGTTGCTGTGAATTTTATGTATCTGCATGACTTCACGAGTTACATTGGTGTCGTTTTAAAGCGATTAAATATTGTCATACCTGGCAGGTAAATGAACACAGGTCAGACCAACGCATTTATAACCATCCACTGGGGTAGGTCAAGCTCGAGTTCATCTACAGTCCACATATAGCTATGAATTCCATGGCTTGGCCACACAAAAGCATCAGGTTACGTTACTGCTGTCATACTGTTTAATAGCTGTTGTAAAATTAATATTATTACCAGCAGCAATAGTAGTAGTATAACTAGTAGGTGTTGTATTAGTAGTAGTATTAGAAGTACTAGTGGTGGTAGTAGTAGTAGTAGTACTATCAGTAGTAGTAGTGGTAATATAAATAGTAGTAGCAATAGTGGTAGAAGTAGTGTCATTCGTAGTAACTTTAGTTGTAGTAAAGGTAGTAGAAGTAGTCATAGTAGCATTAGTAGTAAGAGTAGTAGTAGAATTAATAACAATAGTAGAAGTATTAGTATTAGTAGTGGTGGTCGTAGTAGTTGTAGTAGTAGTAGTAATAGTAGTAGTAGTAGTAGTATTAGTTGTAGTAGTAGTAGTAGTAGTATTAGTAGTAGTAGTAGTAGAAGCAGCAGTAGTAGAAGTAGTAGTAGTGTCATAGTAGAAGTAGCAGTAGTAGTACTAGTAGTAGTATAATTAATAATAATAGTATTAGTATTAGAATTAGAAGTGGTGGTTGTAGAAGTAGTAGTAGTAGTAATAGTAGTAATAGTGTTAAACATAGTCAATTTAGTGGTAGATATGGTAGTAGTATTAGTAGTAGTAGTATCAGTATTAATAGTAGTAGTACTGGTGGTAGTAGAAGTAGTAGTTGTAGTAGTAGTAATGTCATTCATACTAAATTTAGAGGTAGTAAAGTTATTATTATTATTATTATTGGTAGTAGTAGTAGTAGTATTAGTAGTAGTAGTAGTAGTAGTAGTAGTAGTAGTATTAGTGGTAGTAGTAGTGGTAGTAGTAGTGGTAGTGTTATACGTAGTCAATTTAGTGGTAGATATGGTAGTAGTATTAGTATTAGTATTAATAGTAGTAGTATTGGTAGTAGTAGTAATAGTAGTAGTGGTAGTAGTAGTATTAGTAGTAGTAGTGGTAGTATTGTCATTCATAGTAAATTTAGTGGTAGTAAAGGTAGTAGTAGTAGTCTTAGTAGTAGTAGTAGTAGTAGTAATAGTAGTAGTGTCATTCATAGTAAATTCAGTGGTATAAAAAGTAGAAGTATTAGTATTAGTAATACTAGTATTAGTAGTAGTAGTAGTAGTAGTAATAGTAGTAGTAGCAGCAGTAGTAGCAGTAGTATTAGTAGTAGTAGTAATAGTAGTAGTATTGTCATTCATACTAAATTTAGTGTTAGTAAAGGTAGTAGTAGTAGTCGTAGTAGTAGTAGTGGTTCTAGTAGTATTAGTAGTAGTAGAAGTGTCATCCATAGTACATTTAGTGATAGTAGAGGTAGTTGTAGTTAAATACTGTTTGTTGCGAAGAGCTAATATATATGCAAATTAATTCTGTTGTGACCAGAAGGATAAATCAAAGGCAGCATGAACGGAAAATATAATCTCATGCACATTCGTTTCGTGCTTACTGGCGACTCATCAGTAGGAGCCGGTATTACGCCCTTTAACCACTATATATTTGGTCAAAGAATGTGAAATAGTAGGACGGTACAATCTCCTAGACGAATGCGTAAACCTGCAATAGTGAAGCTAACATCATATATAGCCTACGACAATGCGACTTCATAGCTAACTCAAACTATATAATATATATGCCGAGTCTGGCTATTGTGTTAATAACCGATACCAACATTATTGTACCGAAAATGTATGTGGTACTAACACTGGTTTTCGAGTCGATACATGATACCAACCTGATGGATATCAATATATGCTAAAGTTCACTGCATTTGAGAATTACAACAATTTCTGAACACCTGTTACTCCAGTAAATCCATACACTTGTCGTAGTTGTAGTAGTTGTCGTAGTAGTAGTAGTTGTCTTAGTAGTAGTAGTAGTGGTAGTGTTGTACATAATAGTAGAATAAATAATAATAGTAGCAGTATTATTATTAGTAGTGGTGGTAGTAGTAGTACTAGTAGTGATAGTATTAGTAGTAGTATTAATAGTAGTACTAGTAGTAATAGTAATAGTAGTAGTAGTAGTAGTAGTAGTAGTAGCAGTAGTGCCAGTCGTAGTAAATTTAGTGGTTGATATTGTATTAGTATTAGTAGTAGCAATATTAGTAGTAGTGGTAGTAGTATAAGTAGTAGTGTTAGTAGTAGTATTTGTAGTATTGGTAGTAGTAGTAGTAGTAGTAGTAGTGTCATTCATAGTAAATTTAGTGGTAGTACAGGTAGTAGTAGTAGTCGTTGTAGTAGTAGTAGGAGTATTAGAATTAATAATAATAACAGCAGAAATAGTATAAGTAGTGGTGGTAGTACCATTAGTAATAGTAGTACTAGTAGTAGTATTCGTATTAGTAGTAGTATTTGTAGTAGTAGTAGTAGTAGTAGAAGTAGTAGTAGTAGTAGTAGTGGTAGTGTCATACGTTGTCAATTTATTTGTAGTAAAGTGAGAAGAAGTAGTCGTAGTAGTAGTAGCAGTAGTAATAGAATTAATAATAATGGTAGTAGTATTAGTGGTGGTGGTGGTTGTAGTAGTAGTAGTAGTAGTAGAAGTAGTAGTAGCGGTAGTGTCATTCATAGTAAATTGAGTGGTAGATATGGTATTGGTATAAGTAATAGTAGCATTAGTATTAATAGTAGTAGTGTCATTCATTGTAAATTTAGTGTTAGTAAAGGAAGTAGTAGTATTCGTAGTAGTAGTAGTAGTAGTAGTAGTAGTAGTAGTAATAGTAGTAATAGTAGTAGTAGTAGTAGAAGTAGTGGTAGTAAAGGTAGTATTAATACTCGTAGTAGTAGTAGTAGTGGTAATATAATTAATAGTAATTGGAATAGTATTAGTTTTAGTAGTGTTATTAGTAGTAGTATTAGTAGTAGTAGTATTTTTAGTAGTAGTAGTAGTAGTAGTAGTAGTGCCAGTTGTATTAAATTTAGTGTTATTTATGGTATTAGTATTAGTATTAGTATTAATAGTAGCAGTAGTGGTAGTGAAGTAGTAGTAGTAGTAGTAGTAGTAGTAGTAGTAGTAGTAGTAGTAGTAGTAGTAGTAGTAGTAGTAGTAGTATTGGTAGTAGTAGTGTCATTCATAGTAAATTTAGCGGTAGTAAAGGTAGTAGTAGTAATAGTGGTGGTGGTAGTAGTATTAGTAGTAGTAGTGTCATTCATAATAAATTTTGTGTTAGTAAAGGTAGTTGTAGTAGTAGTAATACTAGTAGGAGTAGAATTAGTAATAACAGTAGTAGTATTAGTATTAGAAGTGTTAGTAGTAGTAGTCGTCGTAGAATTAATAGTAGTAGTAGTAGTCGTAGTGGTAGTAGTAGTAGTAGTAGTGGTGTCATTCATAATAAATTTAGTGTTAGTATAGGTAGTAGTAGTAGTAGTAGTAGTAGTAGTAGTAGTAGTAGTAGTAGTAATAGTAGTAGGAGTAGAATTAATAATAACAGTAGTAGTATTAGTATTAGTAGTGTTATTAGTAGTAGTGGTAGTCGTAGTAGTAGTAGTAGTAGTAGTCGTAGTGGTACTAGTAGTAATAGTTGTGGTGTTGGTGTCATTCATAGTAAATTTAGTGGTAGTAAAGTTACTATTAGTAGTCGTAGTAATAGTAGTAGTAGTAGAATTAATAATAATTGTAGTAGTATAAGTATTAGTAATGGTGGTAGCAATGGTCGTATTAATAGTATTAGTAGTAATGGTAGAATTAACAATAATAGTAGTAGTATTATTATTAGTTGTGGTGATAGTAGTAGTGGTAGTAGCAGTAATATTAGTTGTAGTAGTAGTAGTGGTGGTGGTGGTACTAGTTGTATTCGTAGTGCCAGTCGTAGTAAATTTAGTGGTAGATATGGTAGTATTATTATTAGTATTAGTATTAATATTAATTGTGTTTATAGTAGTAGTAGTAGTGTCATTCCTAGTAAATTTAATGGTAGTAAAGGTAGTAGTAGTAGTAGTCGTAGTAGTAGTAGTTGTAGTAGTAGTAGTAGTAGTGATGGTGGTGATAGTAGTATTAGTAATAGTAGTAGTAGTAGTAGTAGTAGTTGTTGTTGTAGTAGTAGTATTAGTATTAGTAGTAGTGTCATTTGACTTTAATGTGGTGGTATTAATGTTAGTAGTATTAGTAGTAGTAATAGTTGTAGTGGTGGTGGTAGAAGGAGTAGTAGTAGTGGTAGTAGTAGTATTAATAGTATTATTAGTATTATTTAACAATAATTGATTGCGCGTGTGGTGATAACAATGCTTTAAATAAAGTTTGCGAGCTTGAAGTAAAAAACAACCTCATTGTATTTAACCAGTTGGCAGTAGTTCGTTATGTTGTTCGACGACTGGTTAAATACAATGGGGTTGGTTTTTATCTCAAGCTCGCAAACTTGATTTAAAGCATAGTAGTAGTATTGTTGGTGTGGGTAGTGATGATAGTAATAGTATTAGCAGTGGCAGTGGTAGTAGCAACAGCAGTAGTAATAGTATTAGTGTCAGTCGTAGTAAATTTATTGGTAGTAATATTATTATTATTATTATTATTATTATTATTAGTAGTAGTAGTAGTAGTAGTAGTAGTATAAATATTAGTAGTAGTGTCATTCATAGTAATTTTAGTATTATTAGTAGTATTAATAGTAGTAGTAGTAGCAGAGTCATTCATAGTAAATTTAGTGGTAGTAGTAGTAGTAGTAGTGTCATTCAAAGTAATTTTAGTGTTAGTAGTAGTAGTGGTGGTGGTAGTAGTAGTAGTAAAAAAAATTATTAATGGTGGTAGTATTAGTAGTAGCAGTAGTAGTTTTAGAATTAGTGTTAGTATTAGTAGTAGTAGTAGTAGTAGTAGTGTCAGTCGTAGAAAAATTAATGGTAGAAATTTTAGTATTGTTAGTAGTAGTAGCAGTAGTAGCACTAGTAGTAGCATAAATCGAAGTATTAGTAACAGTCGTTGTCAATTTAGGAGTAGTATTAGTAGTTGTAGTATTTGTAATTGTGGTTGTTTTAAAATTAGTAGTGGTAGCATTAGGTGTATTAGTTGTAAAGTTTTCAACTGTGTTTGCAATATAAGAAGCATTATTAATTAGCAGCAGAATTTGGCCAACATTATGACCGTACTCATGTGATATCGCAGAATTTACTGAGAGCCCTTCTTAGCCTATTTTCAAACAGCGTAGCAATAAAGAGACATAAAATAGCAGTGGCAACCATAACCGTAATACAATCATAAACATGTCTACTTGTATAACATTTAAAATCAATACTTCAAAATAATTCATATATTCGTAAACCTAATTCTCATGTTTATTCACAATTATGCAAAGTAATTTAATGCGGATCATGCATTCATTATATCAGCAAAATTTACTTGATTATTTTTAAATCTTTAAGTTCAAATTGTGAAATAGATTTTTTTCTACCAATAAAGGCATTTGCTATTATGCGAAGGCAATGAAAAGACAACTATGTTGGGTCGATACAATTACCTTTCAAGTAATAACAAATTAATTTGGTTCCTGTTGAAGAAATAAATTTATACTAAATATTTCAAAATTTGTACGAAAACATCTTTTGGATGATATTTTTGACACACAAAACAATACAGACACAAAATTAACAGTTAAATACTGTTTTTTTGCGGAGAACTAACATATATATCCATGTATGTATTATGTGTTGCGAACCTAGTAACAAATTAGTTCAGTTGTCACCAGAAGGATAAACCAAAGACAGCATGAACGGAAAGTATAATCTCATGCACATTCGTTTCGTGCTTACTGGCGACTCATCAGTAGGAGCCGGTATTATGTCTCTTTAACCACTATATATTTGGGTGAGGAATGTGGAATAATAGGACGATACAATCTCCTAGACGAATGTTCAAACCGGCAGTAGAGTAGCTAACATTGTGTAGTCTAGACAATGCGACTTCAACGCTAACTCTCTCTATATATATATATATATATATATATATATATATATATATATATATATATATATATACCGAGTCTATAAAGGATACTAACACTATGACTATTATGATAGTAACCGATACCAACGTTATTTTACCGAAAAGGTACATGGTACTAACACTATGGTTTCCAAGTCGGTACATGGTACTAACATGATGAATATCATTGTATGCTATAGTACACCAATTTGAGAATTACAATTATTTCTGAACACCTGTTACTCCAGTAAATACTTACCAGCCCTAAATTTGACTATTTTTAACCAAGCAAGAATTGCATAGGTGTGGGTATCAATTCTTTCAATCAACTTTGCGAGCTTGAAGCAGACACCAATCCCATTGTATTTAACCAGTCTTTAAACGGTTTGATCTTCACCAGTCATTTTTACGTCGTACTCTGATTATTTTTTACCACCACTCGCGCTATTAATGATTATTTAATTGTATTACTCGATCGTATTTCCGTACTTACAGAAGCGAAAACCAAAATTGAATACTAATGCGAACAAAATGCCATTTCCAAAAACGCATCGTATAATTTTTTGCATGTACCTTTGTTTAGGAAACCAGCAGAAACTACAATTGTCCAAACAAAATCTGTCATTCATCTATTAGACTCCGATTCCAGCCGTCTTGATAAACAAATGCCTCGCTACTCGGTTTATCTCTGGTTCGCCTTACGCATTTTTAGTAAGGAAAAAATATCCATAAACATGTTGATACATTATTCACTGTTCAACAAGGAGAATCTAAATTTTCATTATCATGGACAGCGTCTGCATTCATTCATCTAATTCATTTGTAGAGATATGAGAAGAATATGAGGTTCGTGTATCCAATAAAATTTCTATTTCTTTTCGCAAATATAAAGAATACTATGAATCGTTCGATTTGCCTGCTACATTTTAGATGGTATTCTCCTCCAGATCAAATATTATCAACTGGTCTAGTTTGAGGCTCCGTGCGGATATTTCATCGTCGGATTTGACGTTGGTATTCCGGCTACTTCCTTCTTCTGTTAGTTTAGACATCTCCATCTATGAATGAATATCAACTCTTATTTTATTATTTTTCGAAATTTCTGCATTTTCAAGCCCCCAAACTGGGCATTCAAAAGCATGTTGCGTTTTTCCAAAATCATTTCGATTCATGCAAATACAAATCCTAATTTTGCTCATTTTCGTCTTCATTAAATCGTTCTCTTCTTTCATGATTCTTAGACTATTCTGAAGCCCCTCAATTATTTTCATATTCTCGACATAAAATGTATTAGGAAACAGTTAAAAAAGAATATACCAAGGCATGCCGCAATTTTCAATTAATTAGAAAAGCTTTTCGAATGACCTATCGGAAAACTCTATTTGGCCTTAAGTAGAACCGCATCACTGATATTTGAAATTTGCTAAAATGTTTATGATTATCGATAATAAAATATTTTTTCTACTCAATTTGTAAAATCTTTTTTGCTGAAAATATTTAGCTCCAAAATCGTTGGAAAAATAATCGGTTAACGTTTCACATTTCACTAAAATATTCGTAAACTCGTAGTTAGATCATTGACCTTTAAGTGAGACGAATATTGCAAATATTAGAATGATGTAGAACGATTATTTATGAATGAAAAAAGCGTTTAATTTAACGTTTGAAGTTCTTTCCACCATTTTTTAAGCTGAATTGTTTTCTTATAATTTGAAAACACTGGACATTTATACTTTGAATATTTAAACAACTAGACAAATATGCTCTCGTCTAACAAAGTCGAAACCTCCAGCAGTAAAAATGACTGTCAGGATCTCGATTTGGCTGTTATTGGCACTGGTCTTTGGCGTACAGGCACAGCTAGTTTATCGAAAGCCCTCGAGCTAATCTACGATGAGCCCTGCTACCACATGTTCAAGGTGCTCGGTGTCCACAAACAGCCCCATGTCAACAAATGGATCGAGGTTTACAGCACATTTGACGGGGTAAAAACCGGTAATTTGTCGGCAGAACAAGCCGTAGCGAAGCGAAAGGCACTATTGAAAGAGATGTTAAAAGGCTATCGGTGTTGCACAGATGCTCCATGCAATCTTCTTTACGAGGAACTTTATGAGTTATGTCCGAAAGCAAAGGTAAGTACCACACCAAGCTGAGAACAAAAATAACTTTCTGAAGTGTCAACTTTAAAATCAGCGTCTTTCTCCGGAATTGTGTTTACATCTATCTATATAAAAGCGGACATACTTATTTATTATTTTGCCACGTGAGCTTGATATTATTCATAGGTTTCTGTTCTTCGGGGACAAAACTCCATTTTCTACTGTGGGAAATACACCTGGAATTATATCTGCATGATTAAATGTCGATGTACCTTGCGCATCGCAGGCCTTGTATCTTCTTCTAATCCGCTTCTAATCTAGTGTGGTAAAGGTAGTAGCACACGTAAATCGGCAAAATCTTGAATCCTTTCTATTGCCAGGAAAAGATTCAGACAATCTGGTTCCAACGTCTTGTTCAGACAAGCAGCTGTTGGACGGCTTCCGAGTGAAGGGCCAAGTGAGAACCCTATTAATCGAGGCCAAACAAAATCAGCGCACCAGAAATAGAGAAACATGAAGAAATTTTCATGCGTAGATCGCATGCAATTTAGACTAAATATCCGTACACATGTTGCCGTCTAGCATTAATGGAGTTTCGAAAAGATTGTGCCCACCACTGTTCAGAATATACATATGGGTTCTCAATAATTTGCTGCGTGAGTGCTGACGAATAAGAGTCATCAATTGAAACGCACACCTTTAAATTGCGGTGTTTTTCTTATCACCCGTATCACTTATCCATATGATCGAGCGACCTGTTTCTGCTAATCGACATTTCTATGTAAATTCCATTCGAGACCCCAATTAGTGACAATTTTCTGCATACACTGTTTCAATACCTGACGTGGCCTATTGAGTTGGTTTTAATTTCTGCTCCGGCATGTAGAAAACGGCGCCCTACCAAATTGCAACGCTCTGTTCGATCGAGCGGCCTACATCTGTTAAATGATTTTCCCTCCTTATTGCGAACACTTCACGGGTTGTCCAGAGGTTGCCGCCGACAAGACGCAAACCTGGGCACTTCTTTTTTCGTATTCTATTGTCCCAACAACTTAGTCAACCTACCAGACGCGACAAACAATTTTCCGTTATATACTGAACAAATTTTTTGCTGTTGTCCTATTCTTGAGATGGAGCCTATATGACATCTCATTAAACCTAATGTTTCATCTAACCATTCTCAATCTTTCATTGGAGAACAGACAACACATTGCCTTGTGAATTGTTATTAAATAT
This sequence comes from Eudiplozoon nipponicum, assembly GCA_029291075.1. Lineage (NCBI taxonomy): Eukaryota > Metazoa > Platyhelminthes > Monogenea > Mazocraeidea > Diplozoidae > Eudiplozoon > Eudiplozoon nipponicum. The sequence goes on along the minus strand of JAQBSW010009845.1, from coordinate 12,033 downwards.
AATTTAGCGAAGCTTGATTCCACGAGCATTGATAACAATTATTCACGTTATACAATGCTTAGTTTATACTGAGAAATTATGCATATAACCTGACTGGTGTTTATATCATGATCACCACCTTGACTCAAACAATTTTTATCACCGCGCGCGCAATCGACAATTGGTTAACAATGTGCATTCATGTATTATATTTTGGTGTACCTGGTAACAATTAGCATTAACTTGATGAATTGGGAATGAAAAAAAGTTCTTAACCCGAGTGTTTCGTGTTTACTCGCTGCTCGTCATTTGGAGACGGATCTTCACTTTTGGTACAGTCGGACTGTCAATACTTCTTTACTTTTGTGTGTTATGGTTACTACAGAGTGAATTGTAAATCAAGTCATTCACACATAAACTACAAAGCAAACTCACTTTAGACAATGGCTGTTAACCCAGTAAATGATGCCAGTGTCATGATTGTAGAGATAGGCTTAACTTTCACCGAAACATGTTTCAAACACCTGCTTTTCTAGCACACGGTACATACCACGAGCAGGATCGCAATCGTTTTACACTTTTTTTTGTTAATTTTGACATCATTTCAATGTGCAAGGGTAAATTTAAACGCTCATTTTATGCAGGAAAATGTATTTTAATCTTCGCAAAATAGAAATGATGTTACGAAACATGCCATCGTAATAGATTCCTGGTTGTTGGTAGCTACAAAATATGCATTTATGTATCAGATATGGTGACCTATATGCGAGAAGACAATTAGATAATGCTAGACAAAGGCGATTCGCATTAGTCATAAAAGAACAAAATATATACAATCACCTGTACAAGCAATTTGATACTGTTGTTGATAGATGTTATTAATCCAGGTCAGAGTGTATGGATTTACTGGAGTAACAGGTGGTCAGAAATGATTATTATTCTCAATTTCGGTAATATATAGCATACGAAGCCTAATGGATAAACAAATTGCAGCCGGATTTATGCAAGCAGAAGAAGCATGTACAGGCATTGAGCTTGAACTGGATTTGACGCACGCAAATGATTGGTTTCCGTTTTTCACACACTCTCTCTATGTCCACATATTTCTATCTTGTTTTGCTTTCCAATTTATATATAAAGTTATGTTCATTAGTAGATATTTGAGGAGATTATGCGAAAGAAATTTTTCTTGTATCTGATAAATTTCTTTTTGTTTTTGCACACAGGAAGGGTACAATGAATATATGTATATATATATATATATATATATATATATATATATATATATGGTATATATTGGTTCTTCGCCACAAACAGTATCTAAATGTTAAAAAATGGAATTGAATGATGTCATGATTTCCGCGAAATGTGATAACTGATATCGATCAAGGCCAGAGTTTATGGATTTACTGGAGTAACAGGTGTTCAGAAATAGTTGTAATTTTCAATTTTGGTGAACTTTAGCATACATTGAAATCCATCGTGTTGGTACCATGTACCAACTCGGCAACCATAGAGTTGGTATCAGGTACTGACTATATATATATATATATATATATATATATATATATATATATATATATATATATCATATAGAGTGAGTTGGCTTTGAAGTCGCATTAGTCGAAGACTTTACATGAAGTTAGCTTCACTAATGCAGGTTCACTCATTCGTCTAGGAGATGGTACCTTCCTATTATCCCAGATTCCTCATACTCAATCTGTATGGTGGGTAAAGGGCGTAATACTCGGCTCCTACTGATGAGTCGCCAGTAGGCATAGAAACGAATGTGCACACGAGATTATAACTTTCCGGTCACGCTGTCTTTGGTTTATCCATCTGGTCACTAACTGAACTAATTTGTTACTAGTTGCGCAACACCTAATACACAATCGCATATATATATTAGTTCTCTGCCACAAACAGTATTTAAAAGGCTGTCTTTGGTCTGTTCAAATATTCACAAGCATTTTGTACTTCCTGACTTCAGATTAGTGGAATATGTGATAGCAACCGAAACTTCTAACTGTTTGATCTAGTCATTTCTATACCAAGATCTAAACAGTATGCAATATGCGGAAAAACAGTCCATTGGTTTTAGATGGGGAGCTTGTTTCCGTAGCTTCATCCCCAGATTGTGCAATTCATAGAAATTTTGTAAAAAAGTCTGCTTCCTTTGAACATCTTCTTGCCCTTATCTAATTACTAAATTTTCGGCTGAAATTAGATCATTTTGACTGTTCGCGACAGTTCTGCGATCTGGGTCAGCAGCGCTCGAGAGACTGTGAGCCCCAGGGATCTATTCACCAGCTGGACAACTTGGTCGTTCAGTCTGGTTGAGTGGTACCAGGGCTGGCTCGGCTTCAAAGGCCTCAACAAGCTGATAGAGGAGCACTTTGCCGGATCAAAACGGGATTACGCCCACGACGCAAAATACGCCGATTGCTACGATCAGTGGATTGAGAAGGTGAAGCAGAAGGTGCCGAAAGATCGCCTCTTGGTCTTCAACGTCAAACAAGGCTGGGCTCCACTGTGCAAATTTCTCGGCAAACCGATACCGGACGTACCCTTCCCCAATATCAACGATCGACAGACAATAAAGAAGCATTTCACCTTTGAATTCTACGCATCCTGGGCAATATTCTACGTAGTTCCCATTTTTTTGAGTCTTCTGCTACTATTTATCTACAATATGTTCAATTGAACGGAAAACTACTGAATTTAATTTTAGAAGCGCAAACTGTATAATTTTAACCACTTTGTTGTGCAAAATTTCTTATTCAAGAAATTTTATGATTTAATAACAGAAGTTAATAAATTATTGATAATACACTTGCTTCTCTTCATTAAAAATATACGTTATTAAGCGCAGTTTAAAAAAATGTGTTGAACATAAATTGATCATTTCTGTGAGCATGCCTGCGTATTGTGCGTAGGCGTATGAGTAAGTTTGCGCACGTGTGTGAGTAGGTCTGCGTACGCTTGTGAATGTGTTGGCGAACGTCTATGAGTGAGTTTTCTTACGCAAGTGAGTTAGTGTCGTACGCGTGTGAGTAGGTTTGCGTACGCTTGGGAGTGTGTTGGCGAACGCCTATGAGTACGTTTTCTTACGTAAGTGATTGAGTGTGAGTACGCGTGTGAGTATGTGTGTGTATCCGTGTAAGTTTTCGTATGCGTGTAAGTGTTTTTACGCGTATACGCAAGTGTGCAGTCGCGTGCGAGTAACTTTGTGTATACATGTGAGTAAGTGAGCTTACGCGTGTGAATCAGTGTGCGTACGCGTGTGAGTAAGTATTCGTACGTGTGCGAGTAAGTGTGCGTATTCGTGTGAGTAAGTGTGCATACGCGTGTGAGTAAGTGTGCATACGTGTGTGAATTACTTTGTGTACACTTGTGAGTAAGTGTGCGTACGCGTGTGAGTAAGTGTGCGTACGCGTGAGAGTGTCTGTGTACGCTTGTGAGTGTGTGGGGGAACGCCTATTAGTAATTTCTTTTACGCAAGTGAGTGAGTGTGCGTAAGCTAGTGAGTATGTGTGCGTATGCGTGTAAGTTTTCGTACGCGTGCCAGTAATTGTGCGTAAACATGTAAGTAAGTGTGCGTACGCGTGTGAGTAAGTATACGTACGTGTGCGTATTCGTGTAAGTGCGCATACGCGTGTAAATAACTTTGTGTACACTTGAGAGTAAGTGTGCGTACGCGTGTGAGTTAGTGTGCGTACGCCTGAGAGTGTCTGCGTACGCTTGTGAGTGTGTGGGGGAACGCCTATGAGTAAGTTCTCTTACGCAAGTGAGTGAGTGTGCGTACGCTAGTGAGTATGTGTGCGTATGCGTGTAATTTTTCGTACGCGTGCCAGTAAGTGTGCGTAAACATGTAAGTAAGTATGCGTACGCGTGTGACTAAGTCTACGTACGTGTGGGAGTAAGTGTGCGTATTCGTGTGAGTAAGTGTGCGTACGCGTGTTAGTAAGTGTGCGAACTCTTGTGAGTAAGTGTGCGTAGGCGTGTAAGTCTGCGTTCGCTTGTGAGTGTGTTGGAGAACGCGTGTAAGTCAGTTTTCGTACGCATATGTGTATGTGTGCGTACGCGTATGAGTATATGTGCGTACGCGTGAGAGTAATTTTTCGTAGGCGTGTGAGTAAGTGTTTGTACTCGTATGCGTAAGTGTACAGACGCTTTTGAGTGTGTGGGAGAACGCGTGCAAGTAAGTTTTCGTACGCGTGTAAATATGTGTGCGTACGTGTGTAATATGTGTGCGTATGCGTGAGAATAATTTTTCGTAGGCGTGTGAGTAAGTGTTTGTACGCATAAGTGTGCAAACGCGAGTGAGTATTTTGTACACACTCGTGATGAAGTGTACGCACGCGTGTGAGTAAATGTGCGTTCGCATGTGAGTAAGTGTGCGTACACTTGTGATTATGTATGCGTACACGTGTAAGTTTTCGTACCAATTTGAGCAAGTGTGCGCACATGTGTGAGTAATTTTGTGAACGCGCTTTAGTAAAGTTTCTTACTCGCATGTGAATAAATGTGCGTACACGTATGCGTAAGTGTGCGGACGTGTGTGATTATGTGTTATAACGCATGTAAGTGTTCGTAGGCGTGTGTTCGGGTTTTGGTAGGAGCGCGTGTGTTTGCGTTCGTCCAGTCGTGCTTTATTGAGTGTTTCTGTCTGCATTCATCACCGAGAAGTCTGTTAAGGAAACTTCGTGCTGCCCAAGCTAATTTTGAAGTCTACTCACATAACCTCCTCTCGGTTTCTGTAAATTTTCTATTCAAAGAAACAGAGAAGTTAGTCAAAATGAATAACAATGAAAATTTGACATTTCATCATTTGCTTTATAAAACTATTTACTCCAAGTCATTTTGTCTAAATCTGCGTATTTCACCTACCTTTGAAACGGTTTGAACAGAACACAAAGGCAAAACGTGTACTTTAGTGCAATAGCTTTGCTCCGGATTAGAAAGTTATCAAATAATCGTAAATTGTTGCCGGCTATTAATCAGCATTTTTAGATTTCCCTTCACACACTTGTGTTAGATCAACAGGTGGTTCAGACTTTAGAACTGTGATGTATGCCCAAGCTCCCCATTTAGTTTGATAAATGCTACACACATACAAAATAGATCCTTTCTGACACTGCATAAAGATGTTAAAAACTGTACACGGTATTTCATCCGTAAATATTTCAGGTAATCGTACGAGCTTCGTGAGGCATTTTGGCCCAACGATGCGTATAATTTAACAATAATTGATTGCGCGGGTGGTGGTAACAATTGTTTAAATCAAGTTTGCGAGCTTGAAGTAAACACCAATCCCATTGTTCGACTATTGGTTAAATACCATGGGATTGGTCTTTACTTCAAGCTCGCAAACTTGATTTAAAGAAAGCGTATAATAAAGCATGACTCGGATGTTGTTGTCGCTTTGTTTTCTAAGAATGATGTCGTAAACCCGAAAGGTGGACTATGAAGCATTGACGTAAATATCGCCACGATGAATGGTGATTCGGTTAAAATGGCAAAAAGCGTGGTTGCCACACAGTCGGGAAGAACAACCCAATGTGCACAAATGGAACAACGAAGCTAAATTACTTCAGCAATAATAATTTTAGCAGAACGTGCATATCAGCAGCACATGAATTCACGAACAGTTACGCTTACTAAAATGGTTAAAAATAAAATATTTTTGCGAACCTGGATTGATCGAAAATGCCTGATTTGCTTTTTGACTAACGCAGTTATTTTTCCAGTGGTTTTCTTTCTTCAGCAAAATATTTCGGCTGCCTTTATCGGCAGTCTTCTTCAGTTGGTCCATCCTCACCAGTTTCCCAGGACACACTAATGAAGCAAGCGCGATGATTCCTCTGGCCATATCATTCATACTTCAGACCGATCTTTCACTAGCTAGATATGTGTCACATGTGTGTGTGTGTGCGTTTCCGTAACTGTTATGTTCATGTAATTATGTGAGACTACAGTGGCTGAATAGAAATTTACCACTTGTATGTGTTAGACTATTTGTTTTATACACTCAATCAGAAATTACGTAACTGAGATTGCCTCACATTTTCTGGTTCGTGGAGACCAATAATTCAGAAACACTGGTCATAAACACAGGTCATGATAAAATCATAAATCCGAATGACCAATTCAAGTGTTAAATTCCAATACAAATTGATCAGGCTGTACTCAGGATAGGCTTGTTAATAACAGTTATCGTCATGTCATTAAATAGGCGCACGTCACGCATGTGTACACATAGCTAAAAAGATTTAGATAAATGTAACTGATACCCATGTACGTACAACTATATGAAACTAACTGAACTAGGTATTACTTTACCGTTTTCAAGCTTCGACCAAATTATTTATTCTAAACATGTGAAATGCGGTATTATTAGAATAACCTATACATCCAACACCTGCTTTATCGAAATAAATAAGTAAAACTGGTCGAATATTTGCGAATATTTGTTGCCTCTTCAACCAAGGTGGTGTGATATATAGATTGAAATTTGACAAAGAGTTTCGTTTTTCAACTCGATGTCGTCAACACGCAAGTAGGGCAATGAATAAAATTTATAGAGTATTATTGAAAATAAAATTGGCTTCTCAATCGTTTCTACCTCTAAAAATAATGAAAAGATTATACCCTGTACCCTTTCCATGTGCAAAGCAGAAAATAGAATTTCAGTCGAAACGAGAACCGCTTCTTTCACAGATTCTTCTCGGGTATCTAAAATTGAACATCGCGTTATGTAGAAACTGAAAGGAAAAACAAGATAGAAATATTTAAAGGTGGAGAGAGTGTGAAATAAGGGAGCAACCAATCAATTGCGTGTGTCACCTCCAGTCCAAGCTCAACGCCTGAACAGGCTGCACACTCTCTCCTTGTTTACATTTTTGTATCTTGGTTTGCCTTTCAATTTCTACATAAATCGATGTTCATTTGTAGATACTGGAGCAGAAAATGAAAATGGGTACTATGAATTTTGTTAAGGCTCGCATTCCAAAAGCATCAAATTGAGTGGTTTGTCATATAAACAAAGTATAAACTAAGAATGTACAGTGTAGAAAAGGCAATACACTATCTCAATTCTTAGTTTATACTGACATGTAAGTAATAATGAGTCAGGTATTTATATCAAGACCGCAACCTTGATTATAATAATTGTTATCACCACCCGCGCAACCAATGTTCGTTTAAATTATGGCCTATTTGGTGAAATCGGAAGTGAAATTGACAATGATCACAATCTACCTATATCTAAACTTAATTTTGATACTTCAAATATTAACTGAATTTGTGACCTTTAGGATTTAATTATTTTGAACCCAAATAGGGATGCGAAAATCAAATAGCGTTTGAAATCAACAAACGACTTAGCTTCATAAGGCATACCCAAAATAAAATGATGAATATTTTCAAAAATAATGTGACACTAGATTTATATGATTTAAGTAGATACTTGTTAACACTAGGGCTGAGAATAAACAGTAAAAAGACGAGAGCTTTAAAAATAGGTAACAGAACAGAATTTAATTATGTTTATTTTCATGATGCTGAGATTAATGATGTTTTTGAGATTAAACTTATGCAAGAAATTAAGGATTTAGGCATAACTATTCATTGTACGGCTTCTGCTGAGAGACATATTGAAAGGATAGTAGGCAGTGCCAAGAACAGATGGGCACTAATAAATAGAAATATAATATCGAATGAAATAAAATTTAAAATGTTTATAATATGGATTAGACCGATACTAGAATATGCTGCCGCTACTTGGAATCCTTTAACAAAGGGTTTGTCTAATAAGATAGAAGCTGTACAAAGAAAAGTTGTGAAACAAATTAGTCCTATCTCCTGCACTATATACGCCACTAGATTACAGTTTGTATCACTGTATCCTTTATGGTTTCGGAGAATGTGCTATTGCATAAAAGCTTTCCATTCGAACCAGTGGACTGGTGCCTATATGAATCCAATAAGAAAGAGTCATGAAATTGGAACTAGATCTGGTCATTTTGCAATATCTTCACCATTGGTGGGGAATGTTGCGAGCAAGCTATTCTCTTTTTCAAAAATTTACAAAATTTACAATCAATTGCCAAAGGGGCTTAGAGAAACGCCTCCAACTAAAATGTCTTTTAAATTTTTATCTACCGAACTAGAAAAAGTGTTCAATCCTGCTGATATTTTTAATTTTGATTATGATAATACTTTCTCATGGTTGAATAAAAGACAGGATTAATTGTGTTTCAGCAACATAATTTCTCGAGATTCTATCTTCAAGTTTTGTATTATTAAAACTGAAATGTTATGCATTATATCATCTTGTTAATCAACAATGCATACAATCAATTATTAGTCATGATTCCCTTTTTTCTTACAAAATGTTACACTCGAATTATACCTTAAATTTTCCTATTTTTGATGAAGAATCTATCACTCTTTACAGCTGAACTTTCTGATGCTGATAAATTGTACAGTACAATTAATTGCACATATTTATGTGATGTGATATCTTTTTATATTGTACATTTTCTAATTTTATTATTTGATGGAACATGTGTGGTTTGAATCCAAATAAAGATATTCTATTCCATTCTATTCTTTTATATCATTGTCTTTCGCAAATTATCATCAGCAAATTTATCAAATGACGTAATCTCTTTCAATGATACATATCTTACAAATTAAGTATATATATATATATATATATATATATATATATATATATATATATATATATATCATATGGCGTACAAAACCATGAACTCACTGTTGGCTGTACATTAACGTTGCTGTGAATTTTATGTATCTGCGTGACTTTACGAGTTACATTGGTGCCGTTTTAAAGCGATTAAATATTGTCATACCTGGCAGGTAAATAAACACAGGTCAGACTAATGCATTTCTAATCATCCACTGGGGTAGGTCAAGCTAGAGTTCATCTACAGTCCAAATATAGCTATGAAATCCATGGCTTGGCCACACGAAAGCATTAGTTTACGGTACTTCTATCATACTGTTTAATAGCTGTTGCAAAATTAATATTATTAACCGCAGCAAAAGTAGTAGTATAACTAGTAGTTGTTGTATTAGTAGTAGTGGTAGTAGTAGTAGTAGTGGTGGTAGTACCAGTCGTAGTAAATTTAGTGGTAGATATGGTAGTAATATTAGTAGTGGTAGTAGTAGTCGTAGTAATAGTAGTAGGCATATCCAAATAAAATGTTGAATATTTTCAATATTTATTTCATTGTCTTTCGCAAATTATCATCACCAAATTTATCAAATGACGTAATCTCTTTCAATAATACATATCTTACAAATTAAGTATATATAAATACATATATATATATATATATATATATATATATATATATATATATATATATATATATATATATATATATGTTTTTCGGTTAACATTTAGTTTCTGTTTTAAGACATGGCACCAATGTCCTACGCTAGACTCTGACGTATTATAAATGGAAGAAATGGAAAAAAATATTAGTTTAATTCCATAAGCAACCGATAGGCATGGCGAAAGATAGAACAGGCTTCAAGAGAACCCCTCAAATATAATTCGAATTTAAATTATTTAGCGTAATAGGTATGATTGTAAAACAGGTATAAATATGCAAACCTGATCAAAAGCCTGAGTGGTGCTTAAAGTTGAAAAACAAAATGGAGAAAATAGTCATTTTTTATAACTACCTTTCGGCTACGTAGACTTCCTTTGGCTTCAAGGGGCGTGAGAGGCTCGAGAAAATGTAAAAATATATCCAGCATTTTGTCTCCTAATTTGCCTTAGTACAGTCAGCTTAAAGAGCTGACCAGAAACAGCCTTGAAGCCGGCTTGTGCCTCCGCCATGGCTGGCCAATGTAGAAAACAATTCACTTTTCCGACACGTTAGCCAATTTTGCCCCCATAAATCTGATAATTTCCGGTCCAGAAACCACAGCGGAAATTCAACAGCACATCTTAGCGGATGTCCAATTGTAGGCCATTTTTAAATTATTGCATGAGCTAATTTCACCGATACAAACACTTAAACAATTTTTAAACTCAATATTGATTGGCGTACAACTTTTGATTTTAAAATAATAAATGTTTTAATTTAAAAACACCATGCCGTGATATTTGCTTATACTAAGTTCCATTAGCTGTAATACATTTTCGCCGTGGTTAATAATTTTCCATTTTAAATTTCTTTACATCTCCACAGAAAATGCCTGTTTTCAATTTCGTTTGTAGATACTTCTGGTTTGCACATTTTCGTGCGAAGTCCGCCTTAATACGCCAATATTTGCATTTTTCCTGATGCATTCTCTTTTATTGACTGTGATTTCATGAATTACAATTATAATGAAAGGCCTAAGTTAAGATTAAACTAAATACATCGTTTTCAGTCTAGATCACCTTTTAATAACATCTTTTGCAGCAACAACTATCCTAGGTTAATAAAAGCTAAATCTTTATTTATATGTTTCAAAAAAATCTAATATCTTTAACCATTCTGCAGATAACGCTGTGGGTTGAGACTATTTAATAGCATCCTTTACTGCACCTTTTTACTTTACTTAATAAACAAATGAACTACTATCACTGAGTCAGTTTTATGTGCAACCATAAGCAGCCTCGCCACATACATTAAATTGATTTTTTTCCTTTCTTAATCTAAATCATGTTTAAATAAAAATATGTATGTAATATGGCAGAGACAAATGCAAGCCCAATCAAACAATCACTAATTACGCGGGTGTGGGTATCAATTTTCTAAATCAAGTTTGTTAACTTGAATTAAGCACCAATCTCACGTTGTATTTAACCAATCGTCGAACAACATAGCAAAACTACCGCCAGTCGCACGCACTGACGCGTTTCAACCTTCCATGATCATCATCAGAGTTCGACGGCAAACGGACCTTCGAAGATCAAAGCGCAACGCAAACATACATGGAAAGCAAAATTAGACATACGACTCTTACTTCTAGCAGTCTCGCATACATTGTACTTGAGTGTAAAAGTTGGCTGCACAATCTCTTTGCAGTCACAAACATTAATTGTGTATAGCTTACGCCACACACACACACACAAACATACACACACACACACATATATATATATATATATATATATATATATATATATATATATATATGTATGTATAGACAATACAATTAAACAATAATTGATTGCGCGGGTGGTGGTAACAATTCTTTAAATCAAGTTTGCGTGCTTGAAGTAAACACCAATCCCATTGTATTTAACCAGACATCGAACAACATAACAAAACTACCGCCAGTCGCAACGCACTGACGCGTTTCGACCTTCCATGATCATCATCAGAGTACGACGGCAAACTGACTATCGAGGATCAAACCGCATTGAATATATATGGAAATCAAATTTAGATATGCGGCTCTCACCTCTAGCAGTCTCGCATACATTGAACTTGACTGGAAATGTCGGCTGCACAGTTTCTATGCATTAATGAACATTAACTGATTGCAGTTTCGCCACACACACAAACATATATAGGCAGCAGAATTAAACAATAATTGATTGAAATATGCAATGTGGTTTGATACCCGCTAGTCAGTTTGCCGTCCTACTCTGATAATGTACGTGGTAGGTCGAAACGCGTCAGTGCGTGCTACAGGTGGTACTTTTGTTATGTTGTTCGACGACTGGTCAAAATACATTGGGATTGGTATTTGCTTCAAGCTCGCAAACATGTTTTAATGAGTCTATTGATGTTAATACTAACTTGTACCCATTCAGCATAAAATTGGTCTACACATAATTGTGTCAATGTGTGGAACTGCAAGCAAAATGCAACTTTAAGGAACCACTAGTAAGCGAAGTTGTGACAACGTAAAGTTCATTTATAGCCCACACGTAGAAATGAAAAGATTCGAGGACTAAACGGAATTGTAGTGTCCTAAGGTCACGGTTGATGCATTGACGTGCTGTCTACCTGCATATCGCCCGGACAAATAGTTTTAATCTTAAAAAAACTTACATGCTTATCTATATATAAAAAA
>JAQBSW010009844.1:0-26889 GCA_029291075.1 Eudiplozoon nipponicum | reverse complement strand
CGTTCTTGCTGCCTTTGATTTATCCTTCTGGTCACAACTGAACTAATTTGTTACTAGGTTCCAAAACCTAATACATAATGCTGACTTTGTTTCATTCTAATTTATTACTAGATGCGCAATACCTAATATGCAATTACATATATACTAGCTCTCCGCAACAAACAGTGTTTATTTAATTCAGCTAACCACTTTTATTCTTAACTGCCCGCATCAATTACTTAACAAAAGTTCAGCGGATGAGATTTAAAGCGGGTTACTTTCTTCGGAGCCCTGTAAGTCATTAGCTACATCAATGAATTCGAAGTTTGCATTCAAACATCGGTAATGTAATAAATTAAGGTTTATGATCAGATTAATTGAATTTGATTACGCTTGCATGGTGTCCGATGTGGAGGAATACTAAAAAATTAATGAATCGCTTTTGCGTTCTGATGCAAGTTTGATTATTATTGATTATATATATATATATATATATATATATATATATATATATATATATATATATATATATTCTTATAATTAGGAAAACACACATAACAAAGTGGATAAAGGCCATTTATTTCGTGAATACTAATCATCTCTTATACAATCATACATATTTATACATTATGGGTTTTCAATTGATTATGCTAGTGGTAACAAATCTGACTCGTTTTTACTGCTGTTTCTTGTTTTGACAAGTTGGTGAGTGTGTATGCGTTTGTGTTTATGCCCTCGACTAGAATCAACAAACGTACAATCGGATTGGCAACAAACTGAAGTGGAAATAACAGAGGCGCATACGATGACAGAAGTCTCCAAACAATGTGAGCGTTTAACACTGCAATCAACACTGGCGTTGTTACCACGTGAAAACTTTGCGCAACGAGGTGAAACGATCAACTATACTGGGAAAAAGAGAAATTGTATATGTAACAGTGAACAATGCGCACAAATGGTTAATTCTCAAGCTATCTAAACAATAATGACAAGATCCCAGACCTCACTTCGCAATACTTCGAGAATGACCTTTACATGCAAACACGCATACACAAAAACACAAACGCATACACACTCACCAACCAGTCAAAACAAGAAACAGCAGTAAAAACGAGTCAGATTTGTTACCACTAGCATAATCAATTGAAAGCCCAAAATGTATAAATATGTATGATTGTATAAGAGATGATTAGTATTCACGAAATAAATGGCCTTTATCCACTTCGTTATTTGTGTTTTCCTAATTATAAGAATACTGTGTTAAATTAAAAATGAATGGACATTATAAATATATATATATATATATATATATATATATATATATATATATATATATATATATATGTATGTATTCAGCGATATTAATTACATTCACGATGTATTTTTAAATAGAGGATTGAAGAACCATGATCTATGGAATAACATTTATTAATAAATGCTTCTCCGTGGATTTCTGGTTCTCTTTATATATATATATATATATATATATATATATATATATATATATATATATATATATATATATATATACTTTGGTTATGTCTATTGCCTTTGAATATTACACATTATATTGTGTATTTGGAAGATAAAACACATTAAACAACGAAATGGATAATAGCCGTTTAATATATAGAATACTCAGCTACACCTTACAATCTTCCATATAAATTCATCCTGGGTTTCCATATGATTATTTGGGTATGAGTAAGAACCGGTCTCGGTCTGATGTTGGTATCTATGTACCGCTCCGGATATTTGTTCATTAGAAAATTTTTCCTTAGTTAGCCTAGTTCTTTCCCGTTCTTGTGTTCAGAGTAGATCTTCCTGGCTGTGTTTGCTAGGTTTTTAACTAGGTTTCTTTTTTAAGACTGACACACTCTTCCGTTGTAATGAATGTACTGTTCAATAAAAGCAGATTTTCGATTTTTCGCCATTGTCAAAACAGCATTATCTTCTCGAGTAAGTTGGAATTCCAATAAAGAAGTGTTTTGTCCTTTTCTACTTTGGGACTGATCTGATTCTTTGGCTTGTTTGGGGAATTTGGTTGGGTCGGCTGTGTCTGGGGTGAATAATAATAACAACAATATATCATCTACATACCTTTTGTAGAGTGCGCACTGGACACATGTTTTATGTTCAAGATAATGCTAGGAGAGGGGCGATGCAACTTCCCATAGATACATCATTGAACTGAAGGTATTACTGCCATCGTTAACAATGACAGAAATTGTACAACAGTTGGAGAAATCAACACTGCACCGTTACGAAGGTGATAGAATTAAATTTAGTAACAAGGCGAAACGAAAGACGACATACGTGGAAAAATATTCGAACAATTGGTCAAAACTAAATCCATCCATACAAGTTATACCAGATCTCAAACACCGCACTGCAATAAAATGAGAAGGATACCTATACGCACACAGACATGCACAACTACACACACAAAGACTCATACACTTGCAAATCACCCAAAACCAGAAATAGAAGTTAAACGGAAATTCAGACTGGATGCCAAAAATGAAAACCCAGGATGTATATACATGAAATACTGTAAAGTGTATTTGAGTATTTTCAAAATTAAACGGGCATTATCCACATCGTTATTAAATGTGTTTTCTCTTCCATATATAAATATATATTCATAATACCCTTTCCATGTGCAAAACGACAAAGAAATTTCATCAAATTCAAGAACCGTTTCTTTCTCATATACATCTCAAGTATCTACAGATGATCATCTCTTTATATAGAAATTGCAAGGCCAAACAAAATAGAAAAATTTAAACATGAAGAGAGTGGTAAATGAGAGAACAATCAATCAATTGCGTGCATCACCTCCAATTCAAACTCATTTTCAGAACATGCTTCTTCACACGTATTTACAACTGAATATCTCAATATATATATATATATATATATATATATATATATATATATATATATATATAAATGCATGTATATTGGTAACTAATATTTTATGTCGACATTAACCGTTGTTTCTCTTTGATTAAGTGTAAAGACAGGGGGATTGCGTTACATAACACTCTTATTTTAGCCGCAATATATTTGCTTGTTAATAACGCTTTAACACCAGATTCCTAAGCAGGTGTGCCCAGGTTCGAGCCCTGTCCGCGGCAAATTCTGACCAGTACGTGATGAATTCGCAATAAGGACGAAACCGATCTACTGGATGAATTTCTTTTTCTACACTACACAATACCTAGTTTATACTGACAAATGTATGTACACAATGGGTCAGGTGTCTATATGAAGTTAGCAACCTTGATTAAAAGTAATTGTCACCGCCCGTGCAGCCAATGTTCGTTTAATGAAATAGAGCTACTGATTGCTATTCATTGTGGGCCTAGTTTAGACCTGTCTGTTTGTCCGTTCTACCACTTTTGAGTAGCCAAAATTAATTGAGTAGCAGCAGAGATGGTTCACCACGCAGAAACCCATTTCAATTCTTCAATCCTTCCTCATCCTGATGTTTTGTTCCTTTTTCGTTTGCCGGAAAAGATTTACAATTCGTTTGTACCATAACATTTGAACATCATTGACAATTTGGTCGCAATAAGTCTATAAAACAAGCGGTTAATACGAAACTCAATAATACAAAAAAGATACTTAGATCATCATAATTATTAAAATTTATCACAAAAATGAAGCCAGCATCGTATGCTGTGACCTCAAATAAGAATACAAATTTAACATCAAATATCTGCTGGTTACTTTTTTAAATACGCTAAAGTGCGGGTTATTGTTTTTTGGACGCCTGTGTAATATAAAGCGAATGGTTTATTCTGCCCTACCGAGTGTTGTTCTATTGTTTCATCAAAAAGGAAACTGACAAAAACTGATTTGATATCAACTGTAACCGTAGCAGCAAAGCCATAACAACGCCCAGACATTTAAAGTTATAGTAGCAAATATTGTGGCTTAGTTTATTTTTAGAGCAACAAAGTTGTATGCTCTGCAAGATTAGAGAAGTATGGGAGTAAAACTTGTCGCTCAGTGGATTTTTGTCTCTGTTATTCTAATTGTCACATCAAACATTGGTGCTTTTCCACGGAGAGAAAGTGAAAACGAGAATCGTGCAACTAACAGTTTCAACAGCGGACGCCAAAGGCAGCAGTTGAATTTAAATATTGATTATGAAGAAAGTTATGCCGAGACTGTAGGATCATATCCGATTTCGAAAGCGCATATCGTTAATCAAACATTGGTATCCACTAACGAAGTACTACAGCAGTTCAGTGAGGAAGAGCTAAGACAAAACCACATTTATGAATCAAATCAGTCAACTGAAACACCAGTAAATTACGAAGAACCAATCAAACCTGAAATTATTCCATCATATGAGCAAATTGCTGGACCGAACGGAAGAGTAACATTTGCTCCGCTACATGACTATGAATCAGATGACCATCACAAGGAAAATTTTTCGGCACTCGAGAAAGTCCCAGAGTATCAGAATGGAGAAGGATTCACGCCATCATACAAGTTTAAGCATGGTCAATCATTTGAGCAAACACCCAATGAAGATATGCAACTAGAAAGTGAAAAATTCACAGTAAACAAGGTTAAAAATCATCGCTCTAAGGTAGGATCAATTCCTACAAATGACCATCATTATGGTCAACCATCTCAAATACCACCGAATGAACTTGTGCAGTCAGAAGTTGAAACTGTTCCTGGATACGAGGAAAGTCCGGAGCATCAGGGTAAAAAAGAATACACGCCTAAAAATGAGGTTCAGAACGGTGAGCCATCTCAGCTACTATTCAATGAACTAGTGAAATCAGAAGTTGAAACTGTTCCGGCTTACGTAGAGAGTACGGAGCATCAGAGCGAGGAACAATACACGCCTGCAACTGAGGCTCATTACGGTGAACCATCTGAACCAACACCCACTGAACCTTTGCAGTCAGACGTTCAAACTGTTCCGAATAACTTAGAGAGTACGGAGCATCAGGGCGAGGAAGAATACACGCCTGCACCTGATGTTCAGTACGGTGAACCATCTGAGCTGCTAGTCAATGAACCTGTGCAATCAGAAGTTGAAACTATTCCGCCTTACGTAGAAGGTAAGGAGCATCAGAACGAGGAAGAATACACGCCTGCAACTGAGGTTCAGTACGGTGAATCATCTGAGCAGACACCTAATGAACCTGTGCAGTCAGAAGTTGAAACTGTTCCGGCTTACGTAGAGGGTGCGGAGCATCAGGGCGTGAAAGAATACACGCCTGCAACTGAGATTCAGTATGGTGAACTATCTGAATTGCCATCCAGTGAACTTGTGCAATCAGAAGTTGAAAATGTGCCAGCTTACGTGGAGGGTACGGAGTATCAGGGCGAGGAAGAATACGTGCCTGCAAGGGAGATTCCGAACGGTGAACCATCTGAGCTGCTAGCCAATGAACCTGTGCAATCAGAAGTTGAATCTGTTCCGGCTTACTTAGAGGGTACGGAGCATCAGAACGAGGAAGAATACACGCCTGCATCTGAGGTTCAGAACAGTGAACCATCTGAGGTGACACCCAATGTTCCTATGCAGTCAGCATTTGAAAATGTTCCGGCTTACGTAGAGGGTAACGAGCATCAGGGCGAGGAAGAATACACGCCTGCAACTGAGGTTCAGTACGGTGAACCATCTGACTTGCCATCCAGTGAACTTGTGCAGTCTGAATTTGATACTTTTCCGGCTTACGTAGAGGGTACGGAGCATCAGAACGAGGAAGAATACACGCCTGCAACTGAGGTTCAGTACGGTGAATCATCTGAGCTGACACCTAATGAACCTGTGCAGTCAGAAGTTGAAACTGTTCCGGCTTACGCAGAGGGTACGGAGCATCTGGGTGTGGACGAATACACGCCTGCAACTGAGGTTCAGTACGGTGAACCATCTGAGCTGCTAGTCAATGAACCTGTGCAATCAGAAGTTGAATCTGTTCCTGCTTACTTAGAGGGTACGGAGCATCAGAACGAGGAAGAATACACGCCTGCACCTGAGGTGCAGTACGGTGAACCATCTGAGCTGCTAGTCAATGAACCTGTGCAATCAGAAGTTGAATCGGTTCCGGCTTACGTAGAGGGTACGGAGCATCAGAACGAGGAAGAATACACGCCTGCACCTGAGGTGCAGTACGGTGAACCATCTGAGCTGCTAGTCAATGAACCTGTGCAGTCAGAAGTTGAAACTGTTCCGGCTTACGTAGAGGGTACGGAGCATCAGGGTGTGGACGAATACACGCCTGCAACTGAGGTTCAGTACGGTGAACCATCTGAGCTGCTAGTCAATGAACCTGTGCAATCAGAATTTGAAACTGTTCCGGCTAACGGAGAGGGTACGGAGCATCAGAACGAGGAAGAATACACGCCTGCAACTGAGGTTCAGTACAGTGAACCATCTGAGCTGACACCTAATGAACCTGTGCAATCAGAAGTTGAAACTGTTCCGGCTTATGTAGAGGGTACGGAGCATCAGGGTGTGGAAGAATACACGCCTGCAACTGAGGTTCAGTACGGTGAACCATCTGAGCTGCTAGTCAATGAACCTGTGCAATCAGAAGTTGAATCTGTTCCTGCTTACTTAGAGGGTACGGAGCATCAGAACGAGGAAGAATACACGCCTGCATCTGAGGTTCAGAACGGTGAACCATCTGAGGTGACACCCAATGTATCTGTGCAGTCAGAATTTGAAAATGTTCCGGCTTACGTAGAGGGTAACGAGCATCAGGGCGAGGAAGAATACACGCCTGCAACTGAGGTTCAGTACGGTGAACCATCTGACTTGCCATCTAGTGAATTTGTGCAGTCTGAATTTGAAACTGTTCCGGCTAACGTAGACAGTACGGAGCATCAGAACGAGGAAGAATACACGCCTGCAACTGAGGTTCAGTACGGTGAACCATCTGAGCTGACACCCAATGAACCTGTGCAGTCAGAAGTTGAAACTGTTCCGGCTTACGTAGAGGGTACGGAGCATCAGGGTGTAGACGAATACACGCCTGCAACTGAGGTTCAGTACGGTGAACCATCTGAGTTGCCATCCAGTGAACTTGTGCAGTCTGAAGTTGAAACTGTTCCGGCTAACCTAGAGGGTACGGAGCATCAGAACGAGGAAGAATACACGCCTGCACCTGAGGTTCAGTACGGTGAACCATCTGAGCTGCTAGTCAATGAACCTGTGCAGTCAGAAGTTGAAACTGTTCCGGCTTACGTAGAGGGTACGGAGCATCAGAACGAGGAAGAATACACGCCTGCATCTGAGGTTCAGAATAGTGAACCATCTGAGCTGACACCTAATGAACCTGTGCAGACAGAAGTTGAAACTGTTGCGACTTACGAAAGCCTTCCAGAAAATGAAAGCAACGAAGGATCTTTACCCTTGACTGAAATTGACTCCGGAGAAACAACTGAACTTGCTCCAAATATAGGAGTGCAATCAGAAGATAACTCTGGTTTGTCTTATGAAGTAAGTACATCGTCGCCAACGGAGGAAGCATCGACGCCAACAATTTAACTTTTTCGTAATACACGCATGAAAAAATGTTGTTTACGAACATTTATATTCAATTAACAAGCTATTTAGGAAGTGTTTTTCAAATTTCTGACTGGTTATTCTTCAATTCATTATGACATTATAATCGATCATGCTTCAGCTTGATGCTCATAATTGAGGTATAGAAAATTTAACATTCCTGGTGTTCTACATACAACCACAAATGAGAATTGCTGCGTGAGTAAAATCTTTTTCTTTGTCCGTCTTAAATCGAAATATTTAAATTCTTTTAAATCATCCTGTAAAAGAATCACATTTGACAAATATTGCATTCTTAACTATTGAATGAGAAGCTGGAAGCTCATTTTGTCCTGCGGGTCGGATTTACGGTTATTTTTAAATGAATTTTGAATATTACTCTAATTTTAATTGGATAATTTACCTGAGCATCTTCCAAAGCTGAATTTGACATGCATTTTTGTGTGTATTGTATTTTCAACTTGATAGTGTGTGCACTTGAGTTTTTTGTTTCGCATGTTTGGTTTAATCGTATTAATTAAACTGTGCCATTTTTTGTTATAAATATAAAAAGTATCAGTCGGTTAAACTATTTAACTGGTGCCAAATTACCGAATTAACATGAATTTAATATAAAATAATTCTTTCACTACTTATTCAAAGGCATACAGTAATAATGAGTAGATTTCTCATCCCGATTGACTAAATACTACGTATTTCTTATATCGAGGCCGGGGGCATGTATCTTGGCATAGGCATCCAGATACAGCAACAATGTCATTCAGGTCACCAAATGCGGTTATAGGGCACGGTTAAAATGTATTATTAAATGGGTACTTAGATGGCCGTTGTTTCGCGATACAAGTTTTCTACTTCCACTCCCTTCATTTTTAATCCGAATATTTCGACTCCTTGGTCCAGAAGCCTTTCTTAAACCTAAGCTCATCTCATTAAGAATTTGAAAATTATTGAATCGAATGGTAAATATTGTTCAAGCGGCTTGATCTATACACTAAGCCACACCTGATTTTCACCTGACAAATGTATGTAATGTATGCGTTTCATGTATGTGTTTGTCAGCTTATGTACACGCATCAAAGGTAAGTAAACTGATTCATGACAATTTACCAGAAAAACGAACGCTATTCCCGTTTGTGTGACTGTCTAGGACTAAGAATCAATCGGTTCCTTTTAATTAACTCACGTGTTCGTTCATATAAATAAAACTAATTCTATAAATGTCCATTCCAATTTGCACGGGTCAGAAGT
Organism: Eudiplozoon nipponicum; assembly: GCA_029291075.1. Classification (NCBI taxonomy): domain Eukaryota; kingdom Metazoa; phylum Platyhelminthes; class Monogenea; order Mazocraeidea; family Diplozoidae; genus Eudiplozoon; species Eudiplozoon nipponicum. Next base: position 18,116 of record JAQBSW010009844.1, on the reverse strand, counting down.
ATTTTTTCATACTTACATTTTTAAATGATGTCTCTACGCGTAGCATGCAGGCAATGAAGAGAGAAAGATAATATTAATATAACGATCGAAAATTCATTTCGGTATTATGAAATCGTTTGAGTGAATTTTACGACTTAATTTCAAAATTTGTTTAAAAAGGCCTCCCATAAAGGAAACAGAAATATTCGGATTAAAACTAATGATAGTGGATATAAATAAAATATATCACAAAAAAGACCGGGTAATTAATCCATTCCATGTCACGCAATAATCGTCTGTTATTTAGACAACGAAATTGTGTCAAGGCAGTAAATCTATCAAATCGTTATCAACACATCAATAAGAAAGTATTTATCCAAGTGAGACATTTTTCTTTAATTAAAACACGTTTAAAATATTTTGTAAGTCCCAAGTGTTTTTATTTTAAACAGCAATTTAATTTAAATGCTATAGATATGTCTCTTAAAAATGAATTTACTTTAGACATAAAGAATACTTTGGTTAAATATTTAGTCAAACGCAAATTTGAACCCAACGGTGATATGATTAACATAAGATCTACGTTACGATCATTTTGCATGCATACTCTTTTAAATGTACGGAGGATAAAATTAGTTCCACTGCAAGTAATCGGATAATAAACCTTTCCGAAATATTAATTAATTCGAATTAGCTTAAAATGCATAATCGTAGTACAAACGCAGCTTTTCTGATGGTAAATTCATAAAAAATAAGATAAGTGCTAAACCCATTAAAACAGCCCAATTCCTCTCAGACACAGATAAAATAAAATTTGAATTAGACAGACAAAATTGTTTAACGTACGAAGAGAATAAATGTGAACCAGATTATAAAGTCACAAATCTTGGAAAAGAAATATTAAAAATTATGTGATATGGTTGAAAACAGACAAAGATGAAGCGACGGTTCTGAAAAGTCAATATTATTAGTATGATAAGATCTATGAACAACTAGACAATATTGCTGTATGAACTAAACTAAATGCATAACCTAATAATAAATTACCAGAAGTTAAATTCTTGATCAATTACAAGATTGCTAAGGATGAATTGGATCAAGAATAAGACAACATATTCATACACAGTGATACATTTTCGCTCATAGTATATGGTAATTAAAGGTGCATAAACCAAGTAAACCTTTAATTGCACATGTCCATTACCCAACATCATATAAAATTTACAAGTTGCTTTGACACAGAATAAGGAAATATTTGAACATCGTCCATCACACATTGATGAATTCATACCAGATGTTTGAGATTGTCGATAAATATGAATTAAATGAAAACGATAGGCTGGCAAGTCTAGATGTGGTGTCAACATTCACAAATATAAACGATATACCAAAAACACTGAAAATTCTTTATTGTTTCTTGTTTGATCACCCAGTACAATTAGAAGGTAATTCAAATCACGATGAGACATATTATGGAGATGATGAATACGCACATGGCTTCTGTTTATGCTACGCATGTGAACGAATTGTATTATCAAATTAAAAGTTTCCCAATGGGATTACCAATGTTAGTTACAATAGAAATTTATTTCATGCAATACATCAGGAAAAATCCATGAGATTTGACATTATACGTACGATTATTTAAATTACGTTGACGAGCTTGATATTAACACCAATCCCACTGTATTCAACCAGTTACATAAATTAGCAAAACTACCCTCAGCCATTTTCCATACCTTATGGAAGCATTGCGGTTTGTTAATCGTTAGTAAATTAGCTGTCTTTATCTAATGATAATCATTGAAGGTCATAACGTGTCAGTACGTGTGACTGACGGTAGTTTTGCTATATTTTTGGAAAAATCTTTATATACAATGAGGTTGATATTTATATCAACCTCGCAAACTTGAATTGAATAATTATTGTCACCATCCGCGCAATCAGTGCTTGTTTAATTTTATATACAATTCTTGAATGATTTACTATGTGGAAAATGATATGATAACCTTCTCACACATATCTAATCAAGTGAGAGAAATCAAATTTACAACTGAAATGTTATTAGGTGTTGATTGCCATTTTTGGATCTCAAATTAAATAAGTATGGTGCAAAATTAAAATGAGATGTTTATAAAAAGGATTCCTCCTCTGGTATCCTTCTTATTTTCAAATCAAATAATCTTTATTTAATGAAAGTCGGTAATTTACAGACAATGGAAATTAAATCCCCGTTAATAGAATATATACAACATTTTCGTTAAAGAACAAGTTATCATTATTTTATTACTATAATCTTTCACACAGTAGACAATTTTGGAAGTTCTTTCATGACCCTGATTTTGATTTTAACTTATGATTTTAATTAAACGTAAATTTTACTAGCTCTTTTTATTAACAATGAGGAGAATTTGTGATCTGATTATTCACATTATCTTTCCCACTTACTTACCTGGATTTCACTCAAAATTGCTTAACCTAAGGAAGTATGAGTTACAGAATGTCTGGCGTGTACAAAGAGGAGTTAATACTTTTCACTCTTAAATAAAAATACACAGGCATTGCGTATACTTTTCTAATGAATCGACATTTGGTAATATTATATCACAGTACTTCCAATTGGATGAATGTGCACATGATACATATGTCCACACACTCACATACATGATACACACGTATCCAGTAAAAAGTCATTTACGGTTAATGGATCCAAAATTTAGTATTAATGAAACCGTTTACACGAAATTTATCACAACCCACCAATTGCAAAATTCTTGTTGAGATGAGCCTACTGTTGAAATAGGCTTCCAAAACTGGAAGCCGAAACATTTGGGGTAAAAATGAGGATATTGAATTAAAAAACTTGTTTCGAAGAACATGGGTTAGGTAATTAATTAATTCCATATCCCGCAATAAATATTGGCTTTTAATAAATGAGTAGTTATTTTGAAACGCAAGCAATATCTCCATTCATAATGCACCTTTACATTTCCAGGTGCATAGATTGACCTTGGTCTTGACTGAAGCATTCTCACTAGTTCCGTCACTCCGAATGGTCCACAATTTCAGACCAACTAATTGTGAGCGGCTTCAGAGTAATGCGACCAGTGAGAATCCATCAATCTAGGCCAAAGAGAATCTGTGCGCCTGGAAATATAAAGAAATTAATATTTTACCCAACTACGAGTGCTGGCAATTCACACTAAACTGACAAATTTGGAATCATTTATATAACTAAACGACCAGTGGTTGCGCGGCAGAGTGACTCAGTGGTTAGAGCACCAGAGTCCGAAGCAGCTGCACAAGGAACAACAAGATTTGGCTTTACCAAAGCATTACAGAGGCAGTAGGATGTTAGAAGTCAACAGTGTCTGTAGTTTACAAACTTAGTGCAGATACCCGATGTTGTGCCTATAGCTGACTCCGTTTGGTCTCCATCTATATTTAAACTTGAAGTCCCAACATTTATATCATGGAAAAAATTGAGAAAAATAAGTAAAAAATATGACACTCAATTATTAATTTTCATAGATAAATCAGTTACATTTATAGCAACGCTAAACTTGCATTATGTGTCACGCGCTAAGCAGTTGTCCCAAACGATTGAATATTTTTAAAAGCAAGTTTTCAATCATGAGATAATGATCAATCCCACTTTTGTTATCCGGTTGCACAACATAGAAATTGCAAGTTATGATCATCACTAGAGCACTACGGCAAATTGACTAACAATAATTAATCCGGAATACATGTAAAAGTTATGGAAAATAATATGTAAGGCTCACACCCGTAGTAGCTTAAAATAAATATAACTGGAATGTAAATTTAACGGACATAATGTTCCTGGAGCTGTTGCAACGCGTATATTTTTTATGTAATTAAACATTCGCTGATTGCTTGAGTTGTGAAAAACATTCTTCAATACAAGTTGGCGTATTTGAGACAAACCTCAATCCCTTTTTATTTAACCATTCACATACAATAACAAAAAGCTGTCAGTTATACGGTCTGACTCGTTTTTACTTCCTTCAGGCATCCACATAACACGACGGCGAACAGACTAACGAGGATCTAACCGCAATGCGTATACAAAGCTTGGAAATTCGGACATGTGACTCTTACCGAGAATTGCTTCGCATAAGCTGTACTTGACAGAAAGTGGTAGCTGGATAATTTCTCTGTATTCAAGAAGGTAGACCTCTTTCTGCTTTCGCCACTTGTACATAATTTATAAAATTGGAAACAACTTTTGATTGCGCGGAGTTTTTACTTATACTTTAAATAAAGTTTGCAAAATTGTGATAAATATTGATAAATTTTAAACAATAAAGTTTATATCCGTTGCGGTTTGACCCTCATATTTCAGTTTGCATTCGTATTCTAATGATGACCATAAAGGTGCAGAATGGGAGGGTACGTTCGACTGAATATATGCTTGCTATATTTTGCAACTAGTTGAAGAAATGTGATTGATTTTTATCCGAAGTTTCCAATCACTAATAAAAGCATTTCTATCTCAAATTGCACAATCAATGATTGCACAACCGAATAAATATATTAGAAAGAGAATGGCATTGCGCTTCATTGGGCCTAAATGTTGCTATAAGCAAAATAGCTATATTAAGCTGCAACAGCGTTAAGTCACTCAACTTTCTAGTATAGATTTCGGCTTGGTTTGTTGCCTGATTTGTTAATTTTTAATACTGTGTTCAATCTGCTACAGATTTTTTAATCAGTGTCGGGCTTTGTCCGAGTGGTGAGGGGACACCACTTGTACCAAATTCCCAAGAAACTCCATGAAATGTGGAGCCGGCTTATCCTCCAAAAGGAGTCAGCCGCAGTAAAGTAAAGTAAAGTAGTCGGGCTTTGTAGCTGTTTTCTTTTTTAATTACGACATGGCTATACAGAAATGGGAATAGTTAATTATTGGTTTGAGGTGTTTTGTTGTTTTGGAATTGATTATAGGCTTCTAATAGTCGAATGAGATAGACTGCATTAGACTTCAAAGTCTTGAATTTTAATGTTCCTCAAAATTTCCGAGAGAAAAAGCAATCAATACATTGATGCCAGATAACATAGTCTGGCGCTGTTTGTGGTCATCAAACCATAAGAATTTTAAAGTATATGGAATCTTGTTGGGCAAAATTTTTAAAGTGAGTTGAATGTCTCGATCTGAGAGATTGTCCTAAGAAACAATCAATGTTGTTTAAAGTACTAGAGAATGTGAGTTATTGTTGTGAATTTGGCTCGGTGCGGATGGCTGACTACGAGATCCACGGGATCATACATTGGTAACTATGTGAATTGGGCGTGTTGTGATACATATTGCTTGAAGTGAGTGGGCTGATGGCTTACAGATTGAGTTGGATTAGTTGATGTCTGGTTCTAGGATATCATCCTAAGAAATAATCAATGTAATTTAGTGTGCTGTAGAATGGGTGTTGCTATGGTAAATTTTGTGGAGTGGAAATTTAGCCTGATGACAGAAGCTAACTACAAGGTCCTCTGCTTCATCATTTGGAGCTAAGAAGAATTTTATGTGTTGCGGTTCATATTTTTTAATTTGATGCGATGATAGCTCATAGACTGAGTTTCATTGATGGATTCCTGGATCTAGCAGATCTTCGTCAGATATAATCAGTGTCTTTTAATGTGCTAAACTTTGCGAATGTATGTCATGCATTTTGCGTACAGAATATTTGGCTTGATGCCGGAGGCTGGATAATTCACTGAAACGAAAATAAACTTGGCATGCTGTGGTAAATATTATAAAAAGTGAGTGTTAATGCATATTGTTCTGAGATATTTGTGTTAAAATTACTATTAGTAAAGACAAGAAGTAAAGAATGAGCATCCTTGTCGGTTTATCAACCTGCTGATTTAAAACAACAAGGGTAATAAAATAATAAATTGATTTTTTAATTTGCTTTTGGTTTGTTAATAATAGGAACAGAAAAAATCGTTTATAACATATCTGTAAGTGAACGTTCTGTCATTGATCAAAATTGTAAGAGGATTTTTAAAATATTCTGCAGGTTTCTACACATGCAAGTATGTATTAGGTGTTGCGAACTTAGTAAAAAAATTAGTTCAGTTGTGACCAGAAGGATAAACTAAAGGCAGCATGAACGGAAAGTATAATCTCATGCACATTCGTTTCGTGCTTACTGGCGACTCATCAGTAGGGGCCGGTATTACGCCCTTTAACCACTATATATTCGGTAGAAGAATGTGGAATAATAGGACGGTACAATCTCCTAGACGAATGTGTAAACCTGCAATAGTGAAGCGAACATCATCTAAAGTCAACGACAATGCGACTTCAACGCTAACTCACACTATATAATATATATACCGAGTCTGTAAAGAGTACCAAAACTATGGCTATTGTGTTAGTAACCGATACCAACTTTATTGTACCGAAAAGGTACATGGTACTAACACTATGGTTTCCGAGTCGGTACATGATACCAACCTGATGGATATCAATTTATGCTAAAGTTCACCGAAATTGAGAATTACAATAATTTGAGAACACCTGTTTCTCCAGAAAATCCATACACTCTGGCCTTGCATCGATATCAGTTATATCAGTTATCACATTTCGCGGTAAGCATGACATCATTCACCTCAATATATTACAGTTAAATACTTTTTGTTGCGAAGAGCTAATAAATATGCAAGTATGTATTAGGTGTTGCGAACCTAGTAACAAATTAGTTCAGTTGTGACCAGAAGGGTAAACCAAAGGCAGCATGAACGGAAAGTATAATCTTATGCACATTCGTTTCGTGCTTACTGGCGACTCATCAGTAGGAGCCGGTTTTACGCCCTTTAAGAATTATATAGTTGGGTGAGGAATGTGGGATAATAGGACGGTACAATCTACTACACAAATGTGTACACTTATAGTAATGAAGCTAACATAATATAAAGACTCGAAAATGCGACTTCCAAGCTAAATCACTCTATAATATATATATATATACCGAATCTGTAAAGGATACTAACAATATGGATATTGTGTTAGTAACCGATACCAACATTGTAATACCGAAAAGGTACATGATACTAAAACTATGGTTGCCGAGTCGGTACATGGTGCTAACATGATGGATATCAATATATGCTATGAGTCGCCAGTAAGCACGAAACGAATGTGCATGAGATTACACTTTCCGAACATGCTGCCTTTGGTTTATCCTTCTGGTCACAACTGAACTAATTTGTTACTAGGTTCGCTTCACCTAATACATTCTTGCATGGATATAAGTTCTTCGCAACAAACATAATTTAGCTTTAATATATTGAATTGAATGATGTCATGCTTACCGCGAAATGTGATAACTGATATCGATCAAGGCCAGAGTGTATGTATTTACTGGAGCAACAGGTGTTCAGAAATTGTTGTAATTCTCAATTTCAGTGAACTATAGCATAAATTGATATCCATCAGGTTGGTGTCATGTACCGACTCGGAAACCATAGTAATAGTAACATGTGCCTTTTCGGTACAATAAAGTTGGTATCGGTTACTAACACAATATCCATAGTGTTAGTATCCTTTACTGACTCGGTATATATATTATATAGCGTGATTTAGCGTTTAAGTCGCATTGTCGTACTTTATATGATGTTAGTTTCAATTTTGCAGGTTTATACATTCGTCAACGAGATTGTACCGTCCTATTATTCGACATTGTTCGACCAAATATATAGTGGTTAAAGGGCGTAATGCCGGCTCCTAATGATGAGTCGTCAGTAAGTACGAAACGAATGTGCATAAGATTAAACATTCCAAATATGCTGCCTTTGGTTTATCCTTCTGGTCACAACTGAACTAATTTGTCACTAAGTTCGCAACAACTAATACATACTTGCATATATATTAGTTCTTCGCAACAAACAATATTTAACTGTTTCTACATATGTTGCCAGTGTGCGACATATGCAGACAAAATAAATAAGCATGTGGTGATAGAAAATATAATAAAATGGAGTCCGAAATTTTGGTATATCTAAATAATCTGTCCACATGTAAATCTGTTTAATTTAATATTTGGGTTTCACAGTCGAACGTATTTGTATTCAACCATAACACAGTAATGGCCATAATTTTTGGTTTCAATTGAAATATTATTGTGTGCAAGGTTTTTAGTTATGAAATCAGTGAACTCGAAGTTAGATAATGTACTAAGAGACCTACGGAGAAATGAACCTCAGTTTAGGTAATTGGGTCTATTTTAGTTTGTAATGTATATTGTTAAGGATTTTCTGTCATACAGTATGGGTTTCATCAGAGGATGTCTTGGGTTGTGAATTCGTTCAAATATATCAACGATGTTTAATGAACGGGTGGATGAGGTTTGCTTATGTGGTTTTTGCGAAGGGAAATTTTGCTCGGTTAGGGAGGCTGACTACCAGCTCCTCTGGATAATTTAATGAAAATCAAGTGAATTGGGCGTTCTATGATTCATATTATTTTATTTGAATGGGGCCATGGCCTACAGCATAGTCAACATTGGTAAATTGAATAGTGGACGCGTCTTATTTTCGTGAATTTTGCGAAGGAACATTTGGATTGGTGAGAAAGGCTGCCTACGAGATAGATTGGACAACCAACTGGAGATCGTACTAAGGAATAATCAATGTCATCTATTGGGCTGGATGACGTGAATTGTTTTGGTCAATATTACAAAGGGGAAGTTTGGCTTAGTGAGAGAGTTCAACTATGATGTTCATTAGATAAATGCCAAGAATTCAGGTGAATTAGAGATTTTCTTGCACTTATTGTTTATAATGAGTGGGGTGTTGGCACACAGATGAGGCAGTCTTGGTCGCTTGGATCTGGAATATCGTAGTAAAGTATAATCAAAATAGTTTAATGGACTGGATGATCCAAATGGCTATGGTCAATTTTGAAGAGGAACTTTGCCTTGTGGATGGAAGCTGAATATGAGTTCCACAAGATAACTGACCTGAAGTCAAGTAGATCGATCATATTGTAATGTATATTGTTTAAATTGCGATATATGTCAGCATATTGATGTCTGGATCTGGGCATTCATTCTTAGGAATAATAAATAATGCTCAATGTGATGAATGATGAAAATTGTTTTGTTCAAGTTGGCAAAAAGGAATTTTGGTTTGGTGAGGAAGACTGGCTATGAGGCACACCAGATAAATAACTAGAATTCAGTTGGAGTTAGCATGACGTTGTACATACTGTTTTAGTTGAGGAGAGTGTTAGCCTACAGCTTTTTTGCATAAATTTGTGCCTGAATCTGGGAGGTCTTCCTTAGGAATAATCAAGTTATTTTAAATTGCCGAATGATGAAAATTTCTGCTGTCAATAATGCAAACGAGGAGGTTAACTATGTGTTCAACAAGATAAGTAGCTGTATTTCATTTGGTTTGGCATGTTGTTTTGAATATTGTTCACTTTGGAGCGATGATGTCATGCAAAATGCGCTAGATGGGGGATGACCTGGACTTGGAGGTTCGTTCCAATTAATAATCAATTTCGCTTAATTGGCTGGACTGGGCATTTTCTGTGGTGAAATTTGCAAAGGCGACGTTTGTCTTGGTGAGAGAGGACGATTTAGAAGTCCACCAAATAAAAAACTGAAACTCATGTAGATTAGGCATGTCGCTGTGCATATAGTTTAAAATGGGTAGGATGTTAGTTAACAATTTGTGCTTGATTAATTGATATCTGGATTTTGAAGTTTGTCCGAATTAATAATCAATTCCGTTTTTTGGACTGTAGTCAATTTTGCAGAGGAGAGCTTCGGCTTGGTTAGGGAGGCTGACTGTGTAGTTTACTAGATAAGTGACTGGAATTGAGATCGATTTGGCATGGTCTTGTGTAAAATTAAACACGGGTGGTGGTAAAAATTCTTTAAATCAAGTTTGCGACCTTGAAGTAAACACCAATCCCTTTGTATTTAACCAGACGTCGAACAACGTAGCAAAACTAACGTCAGACACACATACTGACACGTTTCGTACTTCTATGATCATCATCAGAGTACGCCAGAAAATTGATTATCGAGGATCAAGCCGCAATGCTTATAAATGTAAAGCAAAATTAGATATGCGGCTCTCACTTCTAGTAGACTCATATAAATTTTACTTGATTGGAAATATCGGCTGCACAATTACTTTTCAGTCACGAGCATTAAAATTTTCGTAGTTTTAGCCACATATATATATGTAATACAATTAAGCAATCGTTGTTTGCGCGGCGGGTGCTAACAATTCTTAAAATCAAGTTTGCGAGCTTTAAGTAAAAACCAATCTCATTATATTTAACCAGTCGACGAACAACATAACACATTTTCTAATTTGAGATTTTCTATAGCTTGCAGTTTACGATGGTTTAATTGATATCTCGATATATTAAATCCTGTGAAATGAATAATAAATTTTGTTTATTTGGCTCGATGATCCTTATTGTTGCTGCCAATTTTGCCATATCGGAGTTTTGCTTGGTCAATTAGGCTGAAAATGAGATCTACTAGGTAAATAACTTGAATTCAGGTTGAATGGTCATACTGCAGTGTCTATTGAGGTGTATGCTGGTTTACAGTTTATGTTATATCAATTGATGTCTGGATTTTCGAGGTCATCCTAAGGATTAGTTAATTTTGGATGTTGACGAAGGCTTACTTTGAGGTCCACCAGTTGAATAACTGGATTTCATGATGATTGTGCGCGACCTTTTGCATATTCTGTAAATTGAGAAGGATATTATCTCACAGTTTTTGTTAGCTTAATTGATTTCTAGATCTGGGAGATATTACTAAGTATTAATAAATGTCTTTTAATAGGAAGGTTGATGCGATTTGATGTAGCCAGTTTTGAAATATGAAAGTTTTGGTTTAGTGAGGGAAGTTGAATATTAGGTCTACTAGATAAGTAACTGGAATTCCGGTGAATTGGACATGTTATTCTGCATATTGTTTACATTTTAATTGTGATAGCTTACAAATGGAGTTTGATGGATTGTTGCCATGGATCTGAGAGTTCGTCCTAATGAATAATCTATGTTTCTTCATTAACTGAATGATGCGAATTTCTGTGGTGCATTTTACAAAGGATATTTTTGTCTTGGTGAGGGAGGCTGGCTATTATGTACAACAAATATATTACTGGAGCTCTGGTACATTCTGTACATTATGTTGCTTATTGTTGAAAGTTTGCCGTTAGTGCCTTATAGTTTGAATTGGACGTGTTGGTGTCTGTATTTGTCACGAAATCCTAAAGGAATAATTAATGTTTTCTCTTTTCAGGAGGATATGCGTTTCTCATATGAAATACCTGAATCGGCAATTAGGTTTGGTGAGTGGGACTGACTGCGAAGTCCCCTGGATGATTCACTGTATTTCGGGCGAACTCGGCACGTTGTGTTAAATATTGTCTAATATGTGTGGGATAATGTCTGAGTTAGATGTAATGGTTGATTTCTTCATAATAGGAACCTTACAATTATTAATCAATTTTTTATTGTGGTCTATAGGAGGTGATTCGCTGTTAATTAATTTGAGAATGGAAGTTTGTTACGGTGATTGAGCTATATTAGAATGTTCACTGATTAATGCACCAGATCTCAAGTGTGTTTTGTCTGTTGTTTGTATGTTGTATAAGATGAGATGGATAATAGCTTACAGATTGTGTTGGTCCAATTGATGCCTGTATCAGGGAGAATGTCGGAAGGGTAATGTTTTAAAGCGCTGAAGAACGCGAGTTGCTGTCATGAATTTTCCGAAGCGGAAGTTTGGCTTATTGGTGGTGGTTGATTATGAGACTCACTATATAATCCACTTAAACCCAGGTGGACTGGGCTTTTTGTGGTACATATTTTTTAAATTGAGAAATATGATAACTTACATTTAGTGTTGGATGGGTTGTTGTATGGATTTGGGAGATCGTCCTGGTAGATAATGAATTTTGTTAAGTGGGCTGTACTATGCGAATTTCTAGATTGGCTTGTTGATGGAGGCTGACTACGTTATCCATTGGAACTCGGGTGGTTTTGACATGTTGTGGGGAATATTGCTCAAAATTCGCTTTTAATAACTTAAATATGGAGTTGAATTGATTAGTGTCTGGACGTTGATCATGGTGTACTGGGGCCTGCCAGCTACAGAGGTGAATTCTGAGAACTGTGTGTTTGGCATGGTGAGGATGTTTGAATACCTGATCAACTGGTGATGTGACTGGAGCTTAATTGGATGTAGCATGTTTTGTTGCATGTTGTTTGAAGTTTGTGGGATGATAGCTAGCATATTTAAATTGATTTTTGGACGCCTAAATCTGTGAATGCGTCTAAATCAATAACGTACTCCTGGATGGAGATTGCTTTGGGCAATTCGGCGATTTTTGTGTTTGACTTAGTGATGAGATTGAATTCGTGCTCTACGAATAGCACTTGCCGAATAAATTTAGGAGTTACTTTACTGTTCTATGCTAGTGCTACTTTGTTTCCATAATTTTAACCGGGAGGTAATGAATCTATATTAATATAATGATGATAATGAAGAATTTCCTATGCTGAAGGAATGAACCTACAATTCTCAAATTTTCTTAATTACTTACAGGAGAGGCGCATCCCTAGTACAGTGAATTATTCATTTGTAAAAATTGTTTTTCCCACGAATCAATGAATTTTGGATCAACTCAGTTGTTAAATTTGATTATAAGAAGTTGTAGTCTGCCTGGATTTCCTTATCAGCTGAACATACTGACAATAAATAATTTTAGTGAAGCGTACAAAAAATCCTGATTTGTGAAATGTATTCTGTAATAATGTAAAATTTCTTTTCTTTTACAGTAAAATTTCCTACACTTATTAGTTTAATAGCAACCTGCTGATAAACTGATTTAATGCTATTTTCAGATAGAATCAGAAAGTAGGCTTGGTGAGTGGGGCTAACTGCGAAGTCCACTGGACGATTCACTGTAACTCAGGCGAACTCGGCATGTTGTCGTACATATTGTCTAAAATGTGTGGGATAATGACTTATTGAGGGAAACTGATTGGTTGATTTCCCCATGTCGGACATCTTTCAATTATTATTTATGGGTTTGTCATCCCAGTTTCTTTTAACGCCTGGTGAATCGCGAATTCTCACTCAGTCAACTTTCAGTCAAATAAATACTATGGTCTAACATCCATAGTCGAATTTAAGATTCTTCCGGTTTCTTTTCCGTCCATATATTTTAGCCAAATCTAGCGCTACACAGTTGCCCAATCAGACGTTAAAGGCATGAGTTGCAATTTTTAATCGTGGTTTAGAACGTTCGTTTAATATTCACGTTGATTTAAACCGTCCAAGATAATATTTATGTAAATAAATATATCATTGGTTTCGTAAAATTCTGTCCGTTCAAATCATTAAAAGGATACATTTATATCTACAATGTTATTTGCTTCTTGATTATTTGTATATGCATGATAAGATGAAGGAACTCTGGGCTACTGAGTGAAATTATTAAAAACAATAATTTGAAAAAGCGCTAAGTTACTATATAATGTGTCATTTTGAATTTATTTGACTGAATGTCTGAAGACATTGTTTTTATCAGTTACTTACTACATTTTTAAAATAATTATAAAACTAAAGATATCATAAATTCCCATGTGAATGTTTGTAAAACAGATAAGAAACTGTTGTATATTCTTCGGAAGAATAAAAAGAAATAGGGAGCAAAACGCACGACAGCCAGACTGCGATCCGAGTAGGTGTTCATATAACTTTTTTGTAGTCCTATTATAACAGATAAAATATACGACTGAATTCATGCTCATCAAAGCATATGTTTAGCTGATGCGCAAACATAAAGAGTGCTACTACACGTAAATCTGTAACTAAGCGTATATTCTCAGGTAAGTTCTGCGACACATCAACCAAACCTTTTGCGTTTTTAATAAACGATAGGTGAGCAAACATGTTTCCGTATTTTGAGACTTAGTTCAAATCCGACTAATCAAAAGTTGTTTCTGTGTGAACCGGTAATATCGTGGGGTCTCTAAACGCACATGTAATGCAAAGCAGAAGGCAAATGCGACAACTGACTTGCATGATAAATTTGCTATGCTTAAATAGCCATTCCATAGTCTACTTGCACAATATTGGTTAACGGCAAGTTTCGCTTTTTTCTCATTGGTGCAACGTAAATAAAATTGAATTTAATTTACGCAATAGGGCAATTAATTTGTGTCGTTACACACCAGTTGATAAGATGTAACTAAAGCGACTCTGTAAAATACTAAATGGTTCCATTAAATTCATAATTGCAGCTAGATGTGTAAAACGCCTAGTAAATGCCTTGCGACGTCACAAAGTCAGATCGGCGTCAAGATGGTTGAGAACGAGTACTGTTGGTGACCCTTATTAGGGCCAGAATTGCGTTCTCCGGCAAATGCCGCGAAAGTTAGTTAGTGTAGCAGGGTCTAGAAATACTCAATCACTCTTTGGTGTTCCTTCTGTTCTGGCGTTGAAATTAAATGGCTTGTGGCTGTGTGAGGTGCTGATATTGTTTCGTTGAAGATCTGCGATAACACCGTGGTGACTGGTACACGTGAAGGTCCAATAAGTAGATGTTACTACGTCTCACTGGTTGTGCAGCGGCAAGATTGGCGTGACTAAAATTGATTTTGGGTGTGAAGCAATTCCAGAAGACAACCTAGGTGAAAAGTCACTATGAGAGGAGACAGCACGCACACGTAGTGCACAGAATAAGGCAAACGTGAATACTGGCTGGCATGACAAATTCAGTGTGCTTACAAAGAGTGAAATCGAAAGCTCCCAGGCCATTGGTTAAATTTGAATTTTATTTACGCAAAATTATTCTTCAAGGATTGTTTTTAAATTGGATAAAACTTCGTCTCATAATTACCCAGTTATATTCTTTTCAATGCCCGCCAATAACCAATCAATAAAACCTATTTTTCACCGGCGGATTAGATAAAACATCTACTGTTGATTAACCGCAAAATGATGATTGTCTTCAAATGAACTCCAATGCCAGTAAATCTACATTTTATGTGTTTGCAGTTTTTAAACCAATTGATATATACATATATATATATATATATATATATATATAGAGATAGGCGATACATATATATACATATATGGTTGTAAACGCCTTGGCTTCATTTAAATGCCGTATCATGACCGTCGCTGTAAAGCGGTTAGGGGCGCCACTCAGTCTGAGAATTACTACTGTTGGCGGTTCTGATGTGAACAGAATTGCGTTTTCCGGGCAAAATGAAAAGTTGGTATAGTGTGCGAAAATTCAGAAAGTACTCCTAGACACTTGAGACCGGCTCTGGTTGACTGGCTGGTGTTCCTTCTGTTGTGGTATTAAAATCAGCGTCGAGAAGTTGTATGAATGGTCAGAATTGTCTCGTTGAAGATCTGCGACAACACCGTGGTGACTGGCACACGTAGATGTCGAATAAATCGATGTTGGTCCGTCTCACTAGTTGTGCAGCGACATGAATATGTGACTATGCTTGTGAAGTAAGTCTAGAAATCAGCGTACGTAAAAAGTCAGTATGACAGGGGACAGCACGTACACGTAGTGCGCAGCAGAAATCAAGCGTAACTACTGAATTGCATGGTAAATGCATCATGCTTATATGGCGTGAAAACGAAAGCTCGCACGCCATTGGTTAACGGCAAATTTTGCTTGTTTTAATTGGTGCCGCGTAAATTAAATTTGAATTTCATTTAGGCAATATGTCGGCGAATTGTTCTTGAGCCATTACATCACTTTTCCCTCTGATAGAAAATAAAAACATTTCTATCGGCGAGGCCCTGATAGGTAATGTGGGACTGAGTTCGAACTCATGTATCAACAGGTTATTATTCTACCCATAGTTAATAAAAAATGTACAGTAAATGCTGGGCTGGAGCATGCTCGTTTGTTGCTTCAACAATGAAATGATGTCAAATAAACACTAGGAATTGCTACACAAATTGTTAGCTGTAGTTGTTCGTCATACAACGTGACTACTTAAATATTGCTACATAAAGGCGTTAGCTCTAAGTAGCCGGTCAAACCAAAATAGGCAGTGTGAGCTTAGGTGTGAGCCATACGTTAGAATGTAAAAATATATACATGAAAATCAAAAGGTAACAACAAAAAATGTCTACTCAGATATTGCTTTAGAGATGACATAATACCAAAGAACTGTTCAAAAATGCTACACAACTGTTATCTAAGAACCACTGTTTATACCACGTGAAACAAGTGAGTGTGAGAAAACAAATGAATCATGTGGATTCATGGGTCACGTTACGTGACATAGGGCGGAAGTGGTGCGCGTAAAGTTAAAAATTTGATATGTAGTATAACAAAAAAATAATGTTAAAAAAATCAGCAGTTACGCATTATGCAAAGCAAGCCAATGCTAGGTTGCGATTGAAGGCATTTAGAGCCTGAGACATGTGTAGAATGTACAATGCTCCCATTATCAAACACTTTGATAAACGTTTTTAACCTGTCTATGCATACTCATGTAGGTGTCGAGCCTTGCATGATAATAAAGTATTTTTTTCTCTGAGCAAAATCGTTAAAGGACCGTGATACTTTGGTTCTAGTGGTGCAACAGCATTGTCGTTGCGAACGAGTACACTCTTGCAGCTGTGAAGCTACGGGTGAACGAATAATGGACGAGGCTTATGTCTTGGCTGCTGTTCAGACATGTTACCGAAATGAAGTGGGAGGCGGGTAGCTTCTTCTTGTGGGTCATCCTGTGCGGATAATAGACGTGGGAACTGACAAGTCAGGCGTAGATCCATGCCATACAAGAGTTGTGACGCAGACGTTTTAATGGATTCACGAGTGCGGGAACGCATGGCAAGCAAAATTAAAGGTAGTGCATCGACCCAGTTCGCATTAATGGAACGAGGATGCTAAAGCAGATTTGAGTTGAATGTAGTTGCAATCTGGGTCTTGTCACAATTTATCTTGAGTCCGTGGTTGGATAAGTGCGAGAGAACATTTCGTGAATGTTTGGCACGAGATTCTAAGTCTGTACTGAATACCGTTATGTCATCGAGATACGACATACAGTAAGCGGCATCGTCGCAAAGTATGTTGTCCATGAATCTTTGAAATGTCTGTGTATCACACTGAAGTCCAAAAGCATGCAAAGATATTCGAAAAGGCGAAATGGAGTGATGACCGCATTCTTTTCAATATCTTCTGGCGCCACCGGGATGTAGTGCCTGTGGTCAATCACTGAGAAGAAATTTCTGCCGATGAGGTTTTCAAGTAAGGTGTTAATATTATGAATAGGATATGTATCAGAGTTTGTCACCGAATTTAACTTGCGGCAATCTCCACAGGCTCTGTACAATCCGTTTGATTTTGAGACTAAGGGCATTTGTGACGCCCATGAAATTTTCGATAGTCTGATGATTCCCTCTTCCAATAGCCTTGAAAATTCCTCTTGGGAAGCTTTCAGTTTAGCAGGGACCAGTGGTTGCTTCTTGATTGCAATAGGTTGTTCTCGGTGGCGATATAGTGCATCGTGTTGGAGACTCGTAGCTCTGGCTTCCTGAGATCGGAAATCGACATACGTTCTCAAAGACCTGCTGTTATGAAGGAACTTCTATATTGCGAACCTGGATTAATTGAAATTACCTGATCTGCGTTTTGACTAACGCAGCTTTCATTGTTCCAGTAATTTTCTTTTTGTAAAATATTTCGACCTACATTACCGTAGGTCTTCATCAGTTGCATTTCACGAAAAAAATGAAGCAAGCGCGTTATTTCCTCTAGTCATAATATTTATATACCTCAGACTGACCTTTCATTAGATATTCGCGTGTCACATGTGTGTGTGTGCATTTTCATAACCGTTGTTTTCATCATAACTAATTTAGACCAGAGTGGCTGAATAATAATTTTATCAATTGCATGCGATAACTATTCGTTTTACACACTCAATGTAAATGACGTAACTGAGATGGGGGAGACCCATAATTCAGAAACACTCGTCATAAAAACATGCCATGAGTGATAAAACCAGAAGTCCGAAAGACTAATGCACATGTTAAATTACAATTCAAACCACTAGGTTGTACTCAAAATAGACAAGTTAATAACAGTTATTG
>JAQBSW010009843.1:0-26889 GCA_029291075.1 Eudiplozoon nipponicum | reverse complement strand
AAAGGCAATTCATCAAGTAGACGGGTTTCGTCTTTATTTGTAACTCCATACATACTGTCTTAAAACTGACACGGATAGGGCTCGAACCAGGGCACGTCTAATTCGGAGTTTTGACATTACGTAAAAGGTAAACATTATTGAGTAAACGGGACTATTGAGTGAATCTATAAATTATTTAGTTTATACTGATGAATTCATGTATATAATTGGACTGGTGTTTATAATCCAGATCGCAACCTTGAATAATATAGTTTTTATCACCACCCGCACAATCAATTCTAGTTTTACCACAGTTTCGGTTAAATTTAGTGGGACATTTGCCAAACAAATCCTCATAGTTACGAGTATTGAATCGTTAATAGTTTCAACTTAAATTAAAGTCATTCACTGCACAAAATCAAAGCATACTTACTGTAGAAATATGTCTTAACATTTTAATTGATAACATCACTATATTTTCCGTGATCAATAAAATACACTATAATGACAAAAAAGCAACAGGTTCAAACACCTGTTATTTGCAATTAAGGCAAATTTTAAAAATCAAAATATCTTTTTGCTAGTACACTTTAGAGCACTTTTATATTATTCATATATATATAATGTGTTCTGAATGTGTTGCACGAATCTAAATGAAATTCCACTTGGTTTGAATCTTGGCTGTCGAAAGTCTGGCAAATATTTTATCAGTGCTCAATCAGAACAAAACCGGTCTACTTGATTTACTGTATTTACTGTCTAATACAATTCTTTTTTCATACTGACGGCATGCATGTAATAAAATCCTGCCATTTAAATTCAATTCAAAATCGATTCCGCAATTTGCACGATGTCTATTCTTTAATGACATTGCTGTCGACACAGTTTCACATAAAGTCAAAATCTAATGCGAATGCAATTTACCTGAAGTAATGTGACTAAAATCGTAAGTTGCTATGTAATTAAAAATTGCATACAATGCACGGCCTCGGCGTTGTTGTAAATGAATTCCAAGAATCTGTGGCCAGTGTATCTAGGTCCGAATGCCAGTTGCGACAATTCTCTTAAATACGCGATAGGTGTTCACAAACGACAAAACAGTCTACTAGATGAATTATGCTTGCAATCTTATATTATTACTTAAAATAAAGGTGGCAAACTACATATTTTCACCTGACTCATTATGCTTATAAATTTTTCCGTATAAACTAAGCACTGTATAGTGTGGAAAAGGCAATTCATCCAGTAGACCGCTTTCGTCCTTATTGGGAACTGATCTCGTACTGACCAGAATTTGATGCGGACAGGTCTTAAACCTGGGCATGTCTGCTTTCTGAATCTGGTGCTGTAACCACTGAGGGACCCTGCAATTCTCGTAAGTACGCGATAATTGTTCAAAAAAGAAAAAAAGTCTACTTGTACTTGCAATCTTATAGAAAGTTTAAAAATGCTGACTATATATATATATATATATATATATATATATATATATATATACTGCATAGAATTGATGCAGATTGAACTCTAGGTGGAGTACATTTGCTTCGGTGTCTGGGACTTTATCAACTACTTTACTCCTGCCTTATAAACCACGTCATTTTTAATTATACACTAACTAATTTTCTTGAATAGACTTTTCTTCGTGCTAAGCATATGAGGCATTTCTATCGATCTGAAATTGTAAATAGATACGTCCACTCTCAGATTACAAAATACAACCTGGGGAAGTGATGATGAATAAAAGATTTATGACAGGATCTTACTAAAATATATTTTTCAGAGTAAGCCAAGCTTTGTCTGTTGGGGACTCGTCAAGTACCGTCAAAAGGTTTCCGCGTACTTAGCTCGAACATGGCACATTTTGTTCCGAGTCTGAGAATATCCACGCCACCACATTTACCTCAAGTAATATTTTACCTGTTCTTTAATGAACTATTGGTTTGAGCTAGTAATAAATTAAGATTACCAGATGTTCCACATACGCATCTTCCGAAGGAGAAGCAAGCAAATAATATATTATTATAAATAGTAAAATTGCGAATAGTATGCTGTAATGGTGGATAAGTGAATAGAGTCGTAAACATAAGGCAAAAACATGCCGCATCCTGTACCGTTTGAAGCAAATTCTGGACACTTTTTGACGAGTTCCCAATATGGAAGTAATCAGCCTAATTTATGAATTTTTTTGCTTCCTTAGCCAGTTCTTAGTTTATACCGACAAACACACACACACACACACACACACATATATATATATATATATATATATATATATATATATATATGACACACTGGCAATTATGTTTTAATGTAACAGTATTATTGGTTTTCTGTGCTTACCTTGAGGATAGTGCCATGTTTGTTTTTTTTTAAATATTTTTATTAATTGCAACGTGTATAGAGGGAGTAATTCGGGCTCCAACTTTTGAGTAGTCAGTAGGTTGAAACTGTTTGGTTATGGGGGATCACACGATCTGTTCAAGCCGCTTTGCGGTATTACCCAAAGGGTTTATTAAAATCTTTCTTCGAGTTGCGTCATGCTTATCATATAAATATTCTTTTGTAAAATTTCAACACTTGAATACATAACTAGCCGTAGTCTCTTGTCAGAGTTGTTACAATCTGCGGAAATGTATTCGCTGAATCTGTTATACAAACGTAAGCCAAAGGATAGAAAATAATAAGTTTAAAAATGGGAAAGATTAATTGACACTAATAATTCGGAGTTTTCAATTTAAGACACAATTTTTATTCGGCTTTATTGCGTCTGAAATGGTTACCTATGCATTATCCAATTTATCGGTATGATCATGTCTTCAAAGTTTCAGTTAATTATACGAGTCCTGCTGATTTACATCAAAATCTTGACTGAGTTTTATTACATACAAATTAGTTACAGCTTATTTAAATTTGTAGACCTCGTCTGAAAAGTTTTTTGTGAATGGCGTTGATTTAACTATTACATGTTATGCACAATACACCGGTTAGTTTGTTACCAGAAAATGTTATCTTTATGTTAGCGTTTTGCAAAAATGCCGGGAAACGATTCTGTATGCTGCGTATATTTTAAACTGACCATATCTTATCTCGTTATAGGTAGTTGACGGTTTAAATACAGTTATATTTGTTTATTACATTTGAGAACAGTGTATTGTTTCTAATTTAGAATTTCAAAAGTATGCCTGTGCGAACATGAGATAACTTATCATTTTTACATGCTAACATTGGTATAAACTCCACGACAGCTCAATTTAAAAAAAACGTTATTTGGATTTTCAATTCAAGTAACCTTATGATAACTTTATGCTTGTGCTTATTTTCTTTTTATCTTTAGGCTTTTACTGAGGGAATTGAGGGTTCCGGATTACACGGCGCAATGATGGTGTTAGATCCCAGTTTTAATTCTTTTCGTCTTGCAAAACTGCTTCATTTACCATCTGGACTTGCGGCAAATGTGTCACTGGAAGAACAGCTTAATGCATTGATATGCCCTGCAAGGTAAAATAGACTTCTACGAGCATTATAAACGATTAAATGTTTAAAATAATATTTTCACGTAACAATATTACGCAGATATTATGGGGAAAATGCAATTGTTCTTCTGCTACCAAAAGGTTTGCTTGTGTTAGGCGGCGTGCTGTTTTTGTTTTCGTTCTAGAAGGATTCTGCAAGCATTGAAAAGTCTGAAATACAGAATCTAAATAAACCAAAAATTCATCCACTTTGCAACTAGCTAACAGAAAATTGAATATTTAGCAATCTCGTTTTTTCAGTTATCCAGATCAGTAATACATTTTTAATTTAAGTCAGACCGAAGTCGTACAGAAGCAAAGAATAAGAGCAAAGTGCAATCCACCACTGCGTCTTTTTTGGTTTACGACTAAGAATTGCAGATGTCCACTAAAGAAACACAGATTAACAAAATCGACTTGCAGTGATAATTTAACATTATGTTTTAAGCACTGCGAACTAGGTAACAACTTGGTTTAAATACGAACAGAACGATATACCAACCTCAGCACGAGATAAGTGTTTAGTCTAATGTACACATTCTTTGCATTCTCACTGACAACTCATCTGTAGGAGCCAGTACTACATCCTTTACCAACAATATATCGGATCTTGCCTGATTTATATATATAAATGAGGAGCAAAGACAGACACGATTAGTTCAAATGAAAAAAGAAATATATTGTCTCGAACATATCGATATTTCCTGGATATTGACCAACAAATTACGTTGACCATTTAAGCAGTACACGCAGAGATAAGGAGGAATTAAACTACTTAAATTTGTGATAAACACAATCGACTAGCAGAAAGTTTGTTTTTTTATGAAGGACGATCGCGAAGTTAATTAATAGGATGATCAACCTTATCAAATATTTTTATTATATTTAATATCTTTTCACATTGTTAAGAGATTTCTTATCAGCAATCAGTTAGCGAATCTGAATGCTTACTACAATAATAAGCGATAGAACTCGTAGGTCGGTAAAATGTTGATTCCTTTACATTTCCAGGTGCACAGCTTTTTACAATTGATTGATGGATTCCCACTGGTCCCATGAATCTATAGCCGTCCTTTTCATTGCTTATACTTAAATGATTTTGAATACAAATTTTCCAAAATCAAAATCATTTCCGGAAAAGCAATGAAAAAAAGGCTTGAGATTCATGGGACCAGTGAGAAACCATCAGTCTGTTCACCTGAAATTGGAAACAAACCAAGATTTCACAAAACTACATGTGCTATCAATGGTCCCGCAACCATCAATTATGGTAGCGGTTTGAACGATGACAGCACTAGGCAAAACCCAATTCCTTTTAGGGAATATATCAAATAGTACTTATTTTTTAAAAGGCTAATGGATGAAAAATCAACTTTGAAATTGTTTGCACACTTACAAACTTTATTTTTTTGTTCTTATTTCTTGACAGCCAGCTAAAAACAGATGTAAATCAAGGTTAAGCGAAAAAACATTGAATAAACAATTCTCGTTATATATATATATATATATATATATATATATATATATATATATATATATATAATTGATCGGCGTAACTGATAGAAGCATTCTGTGTTTATGATTTATGAATCAGATATCGCTATTACTTCCTTTTCAGCAAGGTTTTTAGCGCGATTTATTGAAGGCATGTGAGAATATTGTGCTAAATCGATGAACTTACCTGCGTGTAGTGCACAATGCAAAAAGTGATTGTTCCTATATGAAAGCAGTTGAATAATTGACAGAAATCCCGGGCTACTCGCAATCAGTTAATTTGTTTCGATTCTTATATTATGACAAAGTGAGCGCCAATAACCTCATTGTGCGAGACTAGAGTCAATTTACACTAATACACAACAGAAAAAATTGATTAAAGTACGATTATTTTAAATCTGCAACTTTCCGTATAAATCACTCGGTTTTAGACATATTTTTGTTGCGAAAAATACAAAGCTAGCAATTATTCATTGGAAACTTTGGGTCCATTATCAAGCCAAACTGTTCCTATTTACTTGACCAAATATATTGTTGGCTGTGTTTTAGTGTCGATATCTTACGATAAGTAGTCAGTAAGTGCTACAGTTTGGCATAAAATGGGTTAAACCTGTTTTATGCTGGCATTCGCATATTCTCCCAGTTGTACATTATCTAGTGTGTTACCAGATACACAATAGCGCATTGCAAACCAATTCGCAAGTTTGTGCTTTATTTGTCTTTGGCTTTTTAATGTTTTTTTCAATCAAATTTTCATTATGTCTATTATTTTTGTTCACTATTTTTTCATACTTTGGAATGTGAGAGTTCTGATTTTATCTTCCGCTGTCATTGTGGCTTTTTCTGAAGAACAATGCGTACTCATCCACCACTCGTGTGCTAAATTATTCGTCGTTGAAATTGAGGATGTGAGGTGTTTAGAATATTTTTCGAACGTAACTGCGACGTGTACCAACGAAATTTAGGATCGTCGACTAGTTTCTGTTAGATCCGTGCGTGTATGTGTATAAAAATGCTCACGTTCAGTTTGCAACATTTGTGCGTTAATTTACCTGAGCTAATCGCTGACTGCTAACTTGCTTAGTTTATTACGTATTCACATGTTGCTGTTAATTTTGTTGCTACTCAGAAGGCTGTAGGGAAGCATATTTATAATTGAGCATACCTTTAGAAATAGAAATTATATTCACGATAATAAATAAACTTACAGACGCAGACAGATAAATGCATGTACTGTGCATAAAAATGTTAAACATATACTAAAAACACAACAAACGCGGGAACGCAAACAAGACCAAATACGCCTACACAGTTAAACAGCGCGATGAAGCCAGAATAACAGTGATACTCCTTTCGTAATAATCAAACATGTTCATAGGTTAAAAACATAAAATAGCCTGTAAACACTTTAAGTTACATTTTTGATAAATTAGGTCACCTTAACGAGTTAGCTGATTCTTTTGATTAGTGAATTCTTACTCATAGCCTCATTCAACCCGAAAGACGGAAATTTATCGCATCTTTCGGGTTTTTTGTGTATTATGTGTGTAGTTTTGCTGCCAAACACTATCAAAATGGAATTATAAATAAAGCGAAATCAACTTCACTTAATAATTTGGATTTATTGGAACATGAGGTAAGACTGAGCTTATATACTTTAGAGTTTTATTGACAATTTAATATCGTTATATATAATTTTTAATTATCAGGAAGAAGGCATAGGAAACGATGTTTCTATAATTTTTTTGAAACTCGAAGTATATAAAAATAATCTAAGCAATTTCCGAATATTTTCAACTTATAATCGCCATTCTGGGCATATAATATTACCGTTGAGCTATGTTGTATTGTTAATATAATTCGCCTCATTATTATACAGCCTGAAATTTAAAAAAAAAATTTATTAATATCAAGTATGCAGGAAAGTTATATTTTCCTACAAAGATTAAAAAAATTCACTATTTTCTCATTCTTGTTGGACAACACTTGAATCCTAGGCGGCCAATATATGCTATCTATTTTTTGAAAATTTTTCTCACATAAATTGTTTTTTCTTTATATTTTAATCAAACTTACCAATCTATTTTAGATTTCCGCTCTGCTTTCTCAAAAAATTGTATACCTCTTAACAGGGCGAAAATTTATGAATTCATAAAACACCTTTATTCCTGCCTTGATTTACCGAAGTAGCTAATTATCTAGCAAAAGCAGCATTTAGCCTAATGCTGTGAAAAGATGCTAGAAATAAAAAATACAATTTTGTACGTAAAAAATTCATTAAATTATACTTAAAAAGAATTGGATTTTGGAGTGAGGAAATAGAAAGCCAAGCAATTGGTTTCTGTTTGTCGCTACAAGTTTCCTAAAAATTGTGGTACGGGACCAACTTTATGCAGGACAAACACAGCATTTTGGGTAACACAAGTTGAACTGTCTGAATAGTGGAGAAAATCAATATCATTTTCTTGCATTTTAAAATAAGCCAATGTACTAATTCCACTATAAGCACTATCACCATTTAATATCATGTTGCAAAAGATCAGCTAGATGAACCGCATATGGTCATAAATAATATATGTAAAATCATGACATGAATATATTTTCCTTATTAATTAAATAGGCGAGTAACAGATAATTTATAAGCGTTATTGTGGAAATATCGATTTAAGTCATCTATCAGCACTATGTACATAGATTTCATGCTCATTTAAATTATGTAGTACAGATAATTAGACATTTGACACTGGTTATCTAATGCAAATTTCTGTCGTGCGACGTTATTATATGACTACTTTCACCATGACAAATTAAGAAATGGCACTATTTCATTAATAAAAATTATTTATTGAACAACGTTTTGTTAGAATTTATGTCAAGTTTGAGAGCCTAATATATATTATGCGCGTAGTTTTTATTTCTAAACCACAAATTAGTTTTAAATAATTTTTATCGTCACACGCACAATCAATGATTGCTTAACGATTTTGTCATTGTGAACTACAAGCTGATAGAAATATTTCCCCATTTGGTTATTCAAGAAAACCAGGTGGGGAAGCGAAAATGTCAGAAAAAGAGACAAAGCCGATAGTCGATTCGATTTAGGAAAGTCAAAGTCGAAATTAACAATCCAACTCAAGTTGCTGACCACTAATTTTTTTCTCCACTCTGAATTTATTATTATTATATGCTTACGAAATTAATTGATGGGAGTCTGAACATTATGCTTAAGCGAATGCGTCTATTAATTGAAGTGGTGCTTAGACGCACACGCAGGGAACAATCTATCATTTCACGTTGTAATCCTTATTACCCAGGTTTACGAAGGCAAGATGTCCTCTTCTACAATTTTGCATGGTAAAATAATATTTGCGTAAAATATATTGTCAAAAAGTGCAGTTAAAAGGCATTTCGAGTGTACATTTCAACCCTAAATTATATTACATTATATTTTATATATATATATATATATATATATATATATATATATATATATATATATATATATATATGGACGAACCGTTTAACAAAAATTGCCATACTTAGACAGCTTTTGATAATGACCAAATTAAACTTAATAACAGTATTCTGTGCAGGGTTAGGGTTTAATTTAAATAAGGGAATATTTTTCGAATTCAGCTAACTATATTTAATTGTCATATATTGTACTTAGACAATCATTGATGGCGCGGGTGTTAGTAACATTACTTCAAATCACGTTTGCAAGCTTTAAGTGACCAAATGACCTATTGTACCTAACCAGTTGTTGAACAACATAGCAAAACTACCGTCAATCAAGCGTACTGACGCTATTTGACCATCAATGATCATCATAATAGTACAACGGAAAACGGACTAGCGTGGATCAAACCGCAATGTATAAACATGAAAAGCAAATTGGAATTGCGGTACTCACTTCTAGTAGTCATGTATACATTGTTCTTGACTGGAAATATCGGCTGCAAAATTTCTATGCTGTTATGAACATTAACTATTTGCAAAATTGAGAACTACACATCTTATTTTGCATTTTATATTTATGCATTGCCATTTGATCCTCGCTGGTCAGTTTGCCGTCGTACTCTGATGATGATCATGGAAGGTCGAAAAGCGTCAGTACATTTGAATGACGCTAGTGTTGTTATGTTGTTCGATGACTGGCTAAATATAATGCGATCGGTGTTTACTTCAAGCTCGCAAATTTTATTTAAATAAAATATTGTACTCCTAGGAACTACTTAACCTAAATTTTAAGTTTCCATGTTTTGTCTCACAATGACAGATCTCAATTTACGAATTTGGTTTTGCTGTAACGATGTTGCGATCATGAATTTCATTAGTTATCCTCTAGTACGTATGTTATAATCTTAAATGAATCAATAGAGAAATTATCTTTAAAAAGGTTTCCGCGGTTGTAGTTCGCTAAATTTTACCTAAGTTGAGTTTTGTTGCGGATTTTTCCTATGGAGCCCTGTGTTTTTTTACTATTTCTTTTAAACGCTTTCGTTCGCATTCGTAATTTGACGCGCTTCTTTCAAATTATGCAAAAAATATAAATCTAAACACTTTCGATAGCACTAGTTTATCATTGATTATTGATTTCTTGAAAATCAAAATGTATGAGTGTAATCCAACAAAACTATAACCTGAACAATTATCACAAGTACGTAAACTCATTTCAATGGGACAAAATAAATTTTAAATTCAACCAATTAGAAATAATATTTTGTTGTTCTCCCTGACATCATAAACAAGGTAAAATGCTCTTCTAATCGGTAGTGGTTTATCATATGTTTTATGTACGTATCGGTAGCAATTATCAGATCCATTGAACGACATTCACATTAATTGATATTTTTTTTCAATTGATCTTTACATAATATGTACACTAGAAGCACAGATTTGCATATTTACCGTTGCATGCGAAATTTTTTACTTTCTATTTTGCTACAATCTATTTCTTCTGACTCTTTATCATTTTATACAAAGCGTAACCAAAATATTTTTTTGAAGATATAACTGCACTCTGAATTATCATATTGACTGCTGACTTGTGTTTGCTGAGTCAACCACGTGGATTTTTTTGATTCGCATAGGTGTACGTATGTTTTTTTCGGTTAATCTAACTGTGCGCGTTAACTTTAATAACAAAATCTATCTTTGTATATCGTATGATCTTCTAGCCATTAATACCATAATTATTGGATACTTTCAGAGCCACGCAAAAATAACATTTTTATCCTGGCCATAGAGCAGATTACTTTATTTGGTTATTCTTCGCATGAGGGAAATCAGCAATTTTCAGCCAGAAATAAATCGCAATCGCCACATTTGTGCAACAGGTCGTGAAATAACTTATAGACTGCCATCATTTACAAGAACTGGCGTGTTTAGTCCCTCATTTTCATTCTACTAAAACTGTCGCAGAGTTGAATAATTAAGAAAAACCGTAAATGATACTCTTCACCTTATGAGTTACGCGCTTAATGAACATGAATAAATAAGTGGTTTCCCTAGTTTTGCAGTTACAAACTCGTTTTGACTGAAGCAATAGCTATATTCATGTAAGTAGTTCAATTAAAGAATCTCAACATTTATGGACGGTGAATAATTGATATTGACTAGCCCTCATATTATAAATTATTTAACTGTGTGCACATTAAAGGTAAGACAATCTTTTAAGCACATTATTGCGCTTCAACATAACATGACAATCCCTATAGCTCGGTAGAATTTTGCGAAAACCGCAATCACATGGCATCGTTGGCTCCATGGGACTGCAAGTGGCATCGAAAACAATGTCATACAGATAGACAATTGCAAATATATTTCCGACAGTATACATAAAATTTGACAGCTTTAACCAAGGTAATAATATGATCTGACATAATCTTCACTTTTTACAATATAATCAGAAAATATATTTAAATACTGCTTTAAATTACTTGTCAATTGCGCTCTATTTCCGTTAGTTGTGCCGTGAAACAGCATGTTTTCAGTGCAACTGCTGGTAAATCATATGGAGAATAGAATTGGTATTGTACATTATGAAATGTCTCAAAGACCACCCTACGTTGATAAGGAGGTAGAATAGAGAGCATGCCGATAGACGTGCGTTAAGCATAATTACTTCATAAAATAACTTGATTGATGTAACGCCATAAATTTTATGTGATTAGATTTGTCTGAATCACGAATAATGTTTATTTTTAAATATTTTGTAGGCAAGAATACACAAAATATTTTAGTTATGTGAGGCCGACATAAATTAATAGGCTACTGTGTTTCATTTGGTGAACTTATATATATATATATATATATATATATATATATATGAACATATATATATATATATATATATATATATATATATATATATATATATATATATATATATATATAGAATTATACAGGTATTTATTTTTATTAATTTATTTATTAGACCTGGCGCCCCTAGTAAAACTTAAGAGTAATTAGACTAGAAGGAGATTCTAAAGTCAATCTGCAAAAGATTCTAATTGCTTCCTGGCTATCCATTCAGAATATCCGGAAATCGGTATATAATTTTATGTTCTTCGTTGCGTTTAACTAAAATGCATGGATTTATAAATAAGGTATGGCGTGCTATGTAACCGGTTAAATAAACAAACATTGGTTCCGCGGAAGATGATAACCATTGCGACCTTGATATGAAAGCCTGTCCCATTATGAACATACATTTGTCAATATGAACTAAGTATTCTATAGTGTGGAAAAAGAAATTCCTTCAGAGGACCCGTTTTGTTCTTATTGGGAACTCATCATGTACTGTCTGCAGCAAATTCTGGACAGTATGTGATGAGTTCCCAATAAGGACGAAACCGGTCTACTGGATGAACTTCCTTTTCCACACTATACAATACTTAGCTTTTACTGGCAAATGTATGTACACGTAATGGCTCACGTGTTTTTATCGAGATCGCAGACAAGTAATATAATAAGTTATTTCGAATAGGACCACAAGGTAATGCAAAAGTCAGAATGATGAAAAGCTTCAGACATATATATATATATATATATATATATATATATATATATATATATATATATATATATGAAACAACTACTATGAATTTTAAAAGGTTGGGTAAAATTTTATCAGAAATTAAATTAATGAACCTCTTGATCTTCAGCAACTCCTTCAACGGCTTTTACTTTGTATTCCATGTAAACCAGTTATTTTTTATTTCCTGGTTATAATGACATTATTCGATGGAACAAATAATAATTTTAGTTACAGTATTTAGTTATTACGTTCCAATTCAATGATTAATCAAGTAATGATGGGTTGATTAAGAGAACAATCTCCAGGACATATTTGTATTAAATTAGTCCCATCGTCAACTTTACATAAAGTCACTCATGACAAAACATCAAATTATTCACACAGAATATGTAAAATAGTGCGTCTAATATGAGAATATATAAAATTATACGTCTAAAGAAATCAATCCATGACTACATGTAAATGTGAAAAATTATCCTTTCAAAGATACTTTTCCTTACGTAACGCTATTATCTATCAAATGCCTATTGCAGTGAAATTGATCGCACTCATAGGTCGGAAATATTTTGTCCTGCCACTCTTAAGCAGTCCGCACGCGTACTGTACGCCAAAAATGTTGTATTATCAAGTTTTGCTCAATTTTTCAAGGCGTTTCGAACGTTATATCTTGTCCCATCCTCACGTCATTAACAAATTACTCATAAGCTGGTTTTCTGTGATTATTGTGCTAATCAACTGAAGATAAAACGAGAAATGTTGTTCTTAAATGTAGTGAAAATAATTCGGCAAAACGTGGTACTACGGAATTGTTGGTGTACCGTACACGTGTAGACGGTTTAAGAATTGCGGGACCAGTGAGAGCTTACCAATTAAGGAAGAAGACAGGCTGTACACCTATAAATGTAAATGAATCCAGATTTTACCGGCACGCGAGTGCTATTAATTGTCTCGCAATGGGCATCTGCGGCAACAACATCTGATAAATAATGTAGATTTTAGTCAGAGTATATAAAGCTTCAACTGAACAATAAGGTTCTCAGAATATTTATTTTGTTCCATTTTAGTCATATGCATGTTATCACTCATCTCGTCGATTTGGTGCACTTTAAAAAGAAATTTGCTTTATTTCCATTCAAATTGAGTTTTAAACTATTACAATGTTGGCACATACTATTATTCGTGTTTGCGTGCTGTTTTGTCCTATTGTGAAAGGCAACATATTCGTCGATTATAATTATCCAGTTTAACCACTGTCTCCGTGATTGCTCTACATTTCTTTCGAAATGTAGTTTTCTTGGTGTAATTGCAGCTTCTAATAAGAAGTAACAGGTAAGTACAAAATGCGTGTGTCAGCGTGGTCACCTTTTATTCTATGTTACTGTTGAATTTTCTCCTGATCATATATGAAACATCGTTTCACTAATTTTTCGTTGTCTACAATCAAGTATATATATATAAATATATTATTTTCAAGTTAAATTTACCATGCTTATGCCAAATATATGATAACTGATGTAGGTTGTGGACAGAGTAAGATGACTTTGATGAAAAACCAGGTATCTAGAACTGTTGCCGTTCTTTAATTCAGTGAACTGGGCAACCTTACGTGTGTATATATTTAAATATTAGTAAATAGAAACATGTTAGTTATTAAAGATTCATGATAAAATGTCAAACTCAACATAAGCAAAATCTGTATTTCCATCGAGTGTAGATTGCATTTTAACGCATACGTATAGGATATTACACTATCCAAGTAGCCGACATTTTACTGCCAATATCTGTTTTAGATTTTGGTGTAGTGAAATTAATTTATTAAAAATCCCCAACAGATGTGGGAAGAGTCGTATAAAGATTTGAACTTTTTCTGATATTTAATTTGGAATATAATTAAGGTTTATTTTCAACGAAGCTGGCCGCGTTAATTGATGCATAAATTCAAAAATGTTAATTGTCTGCCACGAATTTTTTTTTCATTTTAACCGTTTTGGCTTGTGTTAGCCACGATAATGTCACTATTTACCTTGATCAATGCCAGAGCACGGAGTATTTACTGGGGTATAAGTTGCTCAGAACAATTTTACTTTAAGTTTAAGCGAAATTTTTGCCCGTTTTTAAAATTACGAAGTTGTTACTCTTTTCAGGTCTGGAACATGTTATATATAGCTATATATATATATATATATATATATATATATATATATATATATATATATATATATAGACATGAAGGAGTAATTCTTGATTATTAGATCTAGCATGTTTAACAAAACAGCCCATTTTATTATCCTATCATAAGATCGCGTTTTGAAATTTATTACAAATTAATTTGTTACCATTCCTCATTGATGTTCAGCCAATAAAATTTTTCCATTATTTTCGCACATTTCTGTCCTGTGCACTCCTTTGGAAAACTTTCTTTGATACCATTTCTCTAATTTAAACCTATATATTATTCATTTCATTTATGTAACAACTTCTATCTTTTGGTAATTCTTTTATTCAACTGGATCCTGTATATGTGTGTGTTTGTCATCAGTATAAACTAAGCATTGTTCAAAACGGACAAAACGGGATGATATGATGGATTGCATTTTCTACTTTATTTAATGTATAGTTTATATTGACAATGTATATATTACAAAATATTAGCATCATGTGTTATATCAATATAATAGCCATGAAGAACTAATAAGTTGGACAGTTGATGATGCGACCACTGCTACGTAGCCATTTTTGGTGCTCTTTTATTTTTCTTTGTTTGACTAGGTTTTTTCGCCTTTAAAATTGGTTGATTGAGGAAAAAACTCGCCATTTCTAATCTATTGTAGTATTTATGCAAAATTGCTAGAATTTCTGTCATTTTAATTTTTAGCCTTTTATTCTGTTTCCATGGTATTCTAGCTGAGACACAACTACCCAATTGCAACATGTCGAACTCTTTCAATATAATATATAATAATGATTTCACAATGAAAAAGTTGAACTTCCAGCATGTGATTATTAAGACATTATAAAAAATTGCAAACAGATGAGCTGTGTCTGTTAATGTTAGCCATCGTGCTAGCTTTTTCTAAAATATTTCAACTTTGTTCTTTAGCATATCGGAATTTGTTTAAAATGCTACTGATTTCGTTATTTTAGCTAGAGTAAATTAAATTAACATTTCGTTATCTGTACATTATTGATCAAAGTTCGGTATATAACATTTTTTTTGTGGTTCTGTCATTTTACAGGTCGCGCAAGCAAACAGAAGTTCGATCATTCCAAAAAGTCAATTCATGCTTAAGCATTATTGATTTCGTTTATGCTTTTTGAAAGTAATAACTTATGTTAAATTATTATCATTTTGTGTTAAATTATTAAAATATAATCATAACAGTATAAGCCTATCTAATTATAATGGGAGTTTAGCCATCGATTTGTGCATGAAATGTGTTGTCTGAAATAATACAAACGCTTTGCTAAAGCACATGATAAAAAAATGTTTCAGAAAAGATGATAAATTGTGTCTTTGCACTCGATTGAATATAGTTTTTGTTATGTTGTCCTTTTTCAGCGGATGAAATATTGTTCAAAGTTAATTAGATAAAACGACCTATATACCGCATCGCTGATTATAACATTTTTCTAATCACGGTCGATTTGGAATAAATTCGATTTTCGAATAAATTATAAAATTCACGTGAGAAGTTTTTACCTTCGCATACATGAGATAAATTTAATGAAATATTACTTGTAATTTTGATTGGTAATAAATAATGTTGGAAGTATACACCTTTTATAACAATATAGATTTAAAAATGTCATTTTCTTTCAACCAGAACTGAACTCGACTGTAAAAACTGGTACTTTATATAATCATTTTCTATAGCATTTAAGATAGAATATGAAACAAATTGACTTATGCAACATAATGGAGTAATATATAATGGAGAACAATTAGGAAATATTATTTTAGTTCCTGTACCATTAACTGTAATATATAGACAGAAAGATGCGCAAAGTGCATAGGCCTAAAACAATCTGTTTAGAAGCCTCACCTTCGTGTATGTCATGTTGAATATTGTTTCAAAATTTAAAGTAAAAATATTAAGTAGTTGTAAAAGGGCGATACATAAATATATGCGAACAGTGACCGATTAAACCACAGCTTCCGTTTAGATAAAGTAACTCCGAATAATAAACTACATACGATATCTATAAAGGACCAATAAATTACGTTTTCTACTTGCCTTTGTTTTCTGTTAATTAGCATTATACAATCCAGGAAACAGCGTTTTTAATATTTCGACAGGTTTATTTCAACAAAAACATGAACGTCGAATCATGTTGCTCATATGCGTATGTGCATAGGCATTAAAGTGCTCTATATTCCTGATATTCATATTTTTCCTGACGGGAGAAGAGGATAGCTGAGTCAATTCGTAATCCGGTTTTAATTTACTCTGAAAGTAGTTAATTTGAATGTGGTTCAACAGAAAATGCTAATCAATTTACGCCAAATTTGATTTCACCTTGTTCAATCGCTTGATACCTCACATCAACGTAGCAAATGAAACTTAACTTTCAACGACCAACGACATTAATGAAAAAAATTAAGCAATGATTTATATCAAGATTGAAGAATTAAAATATACAGTTGTCAAATAATTTTTAAATAAACTTAAAATGCGGACTAAATACAACAAATTACACTCACTGACCCGATTCAATCTACTTTGACCGTACTCAGAGCACGATGGAAAAGCAACAAGAAGTTGATCAAACCCAAAAGTGTACACATAAGTGATTTGAACAAGTGAACTCCAATTGTCATCCTGTGTTACCTTACATTTACTGAACTCTTAAAAATTGCCGGTTCCACAATTTGCAATCAGCCGCGAGTACAATTTCGCAGCACATACATTAACTGAAGCCAAAATGACAAAACCCACTATTATTGTACGAGTGGTAAAAGTGATTTGTTAGATTACATTATTTTCGACGCAACAACAAAATTGTAACGACACAAATTAATGGCCGACATATTGCGTAAATTAAATTCAATTTTATTTACGTTGCACCAATGAGAAAAAAGCGAAACTTGCCGTTTAACCAATAGTGTGCAAGTAGACATGGCATGCTATTTAAGCACGGCAATTTACCATGCAAGTCAGTTGTTGCATTTGCATTCTGCTTTGCGTCACGCGTGTGCGTTCTGTCGGCTGTCAATACCTACGCTGGTGATTTGATAGTTTCACCAACAATTGGCTACATCCGTGACTCATCTTGTTGCGGTATAACCAGCGAGACGAGCTAATTAATTTCAGAACCTGAACGACGTTATCCACATCGTGATTACAACTCTACAATAAG
The DNA here is from genome assembly GCA_029291075.1 of Eudiplozoon nipponicum. Classification (NCBI taxonomy): domain Eukaryota; kingdom Metazoa; phylum Platyhelminthes; class Monogenea; order Mazocraeidea; family Diplozoidae; genus Eudiplozoon; species Eudiplozoon nipponicum. Next base: position 9,504 of record JAQBSW010009843.1, on the reverse strand, counting down.
AACAACAACAATCAGAGTCCACCCAAGGCTCCAGGACATCTTCACACTCTGAATAATTCAGGAGAACGCACGACCAGGCCCTCTTAAGGGGCCCCTATCAGTAACAAATCTCTATTCAGAGCACCTTAACCGAGTTTGTAACGTCGTACGGCATTTACTTGAAGCCGGGGCGTTTACAAAATCAAACACATTTTAACAATCACACTTCATTGCTTAAAGCAGAGAATTTATACCATACCAATGATAAAGTGTCATTTAAAAATGTCTAACCATTACACATACACAATTTGCCAAGTGAACGAAGTTCTTTATTTAAAACTATTTATTTTTTAATTCTATAATACTTAAATAAATAATTAACAAAAGTATTTAAACATAATTTTCTAATAAAATAAACTAATACGAATGAGATAACATTATCTGGATCTCAAACAGATTGGAATGGCATTTCGTTATTTAGTAAACTTATTGAATGAAAGGGAATTCGATTGTATAATTCAGAAACAGTGGAAAAAACCAGAAAAATAATACGCTTATGCAAATGTACAGAAGCCTACACAAATATTTACAAATTATATTCAACTTATTTACAAATTGTCTTCACTTAATACACTGTCGTGAAATGTAACCAAATGACTGCTTACAAAATACTCAGCTTTTCATTTATTACTTTTTAAAACACCTCTAAATATGTTTATAAAGATTATATATATATAGGCGAATATTCTTAAATATATATCAAAACATTTGTGAAGTAAATACAACAAAAGCTAGTGCTACTGTTCCTAAATAAGAAATTTCATATTTTAGTTTACTTTCAAAAGAGGACGCATAATCGGTTAAATTAATTTAATTATTAATAAACGCGGTGAATAATTGAATTCCTTTTTTGCAATGACTATTCTTGAGGATGAGAACGTTCAATTAGCTTTTTTATGGTCTATTTGAATGTTAAACAATTACCTCCACAGAAATGAATGACACAATTATTATTATTATTATTATTATTATTATTATTATTATTATTATTATTATTATTATTATTATTATTTATATGTTATTATTGTATTTTATACAACATTATTGTATTAGTATTATTATTTGTATGTAAAAACAATATATATAATAAGAAAAAAAATATTTTTTGAAATGTATATTAATAGTTTCAAAAAACATTATAATATTGATAATAATAATATTTAAAATATATAATAGCAAATAAAAATTATATCAATATTTAATTTATTCTAATAATAAAAATAATGAAATAAAGCTTTACGATAAATGTAGTAATTATATTTTTTAAATATATTAATAATAACAGTAATAATAATAAGTAATAATTTTAATTACACTACCACCACCAACAATGAAAGTAATAACAATAAAAATAAGAATTATGAAAAGAATAATGCAAATTTAAAAAAATACAATAGCATTATTATAAATATTCATAATAATATTAATAATTATATTGATTAAAATAAAAATAATTTTTATAAATATTTTAATAATCATATAATCAACAAAAATTAGGAAAGATGCAAAAATAATAATAACTTCCATAATAATAAAGATATTTTTAAAATTAATAATTATCTAAATGATTACAATAATTTTTAGATATTTTATCTAGTTTTTCTGAAAGATTCTTTATACAATACCTGTCTTAATAAAATAATTATAATCATTGTAATATTTAAAAAATATAATAATAATATATTCCTAATGATATTATTAATAACTGCTATAATACTAATAATGACATGAACAACAATATTTATAACTATAGCAATAAAGACAACGAAAAAAAGAACAAAAACATTAAAATTAATAATGAAAATATAAATAAGCATAGTAATACTAGTAACAATAATATCATCAGTAATAATAATAACATCAATAACAATTATAATAATGAAAATATTAAAAGAAATATATAAATAGAAATAAATATAATTATAATAGCATATTTTTAGAAAAATATTGATAATAGTAATAATAATAATTTTAATAAGTATATTGATAATAAAAATGTTATTATTTATAAAAATTATAACAAAACAAATTAATGCTAAAATTAATAATAACTTTTTTTTAAATATTACTTTAGTTAAATTAATACAATACCTAAATCATAATACATTGGCAATAAAGCAACAACAACAACATCAGAACTACAATTATCATAGTAATAATATTTGTAATAATAATTTTAACAAATAAACTAATAAAATAGTCTCAATAATAGAAATAATTTGTTTAAAATTATAGTAATATATTCATAATAATACAATTAATAATATCAGTAATAATATTAACAGAAAAAAATAATAACAGTAATACTAATAATTATAATAATAGTTATTATTATTGTTATTATTATTATTATTATTATTATTATTTTCATTGTATTTATATTTATAGGGATATTTATAATATTAAAAATATTTATGAGAAGGAGTAGAAGTGTAGTTTTATTCATAATAACAATATTTATTAGTAATATCTTCAATATTTGTTTTTTTATTTTTTTATTATTGTTGTTGTTATTATAATTATAGATAAGATAGAAATAAGAATGTTGCTTTCCTATCATGGGCTAATATTCTTTCAATGCGATTAATGGCTAAAATTTTGTATCATTTTTAACTGTGATTTGTATTTATTCCTCATTAAATCTATCCAAAAATACATATAAAATGAACGCTCACATTTGTCTCTTTAAAGTATTTTCCAAATTTACTTTAAAGTACTGATTTTAGAGTACAGTTTATGTTCAAATTTGATAAAGTTTAGTCTAATTTGTTCACTTTTCATTTTAATTTTTTAGAATTCGAGAGCAAATTGACGTGAAAAAAATGTAAGTTCCTAAAACTTAACTTCAAACGTTTCATTATAGACACATATTTATGAATGCGTTAATTAGTATTTACATTATTTAGGCCAATTCACAGCATTAGAAGATAAGTCATTGTTAAGAAACAATAATGGAGGTATTCGTTTACCTTTTCATGCTGTGCTGTTGTAGTTTTAGTTAAAAGGTAGCGTTTGACAAAATTGTTACTTCCTCGTTATTCAATTTTGTCAGTTATTTTTTTTAACCTAAGTTTTATTTACCAATAATCGCAAGAAATCGTTTCTTTGCCTTGGATACTGAATGTCGTATATTAAGAATCGGTGATAAAGTGTTTTTTACTTGAATTCGGTAGGCAATGCAGAAGTTATATGTTAAAGTTTTATGTGAAAAAACGTGCAAATAACATTATAATAGTTTTATATCATTAAACGTCCTCATTTGTAAAATGGCGATCATTAATTACGTCATTTGTGATAATATTTTACAACAATAAGCTTTTGGACCTGAAGTAAAACATCGATTTTTTTAAACAAATGCACATTATTTAAGTTACTTTTGCTATTTTCTACTACTGCAAAACGATTAATTTCGTTTATTTCAAGTTCGCAAGCTCGATTAAGGCGATTTGTGTCTGCTATTGCATAATTACTGATTGCTTCATTGTTTCGCATATATTGAAATATGCAAAACCTTTAAAATCTTAACCGCATCGAAATTGTTTAGACGAAATTTAATTAAAATGACATTTACTCAGATTGACAGACTTAAAATAAGCCACATTCATATCTGCATTATATCGCGCAACTTCTATAAACAATAACCAGTTACACAATAAATAGGCATTAGAACGAGTTTGGTGGGAATCCGTATTACGTATATCACACAAGCGGTAACAGAAATACAGCTCTCACCTCAGGCAGTATTGCAAACATCGTGCTTGACTAGAATATCAGCTGCTTTAATCCTTTACAATCAAAAAAGCGTAATTTTTAAGCATTTGCTACATAAACATTAGTAGTTAAATTAACGAAATGGTAATTCCACGAGAGATTTTATCGCATTCTGTACAATGACTATGTATGCTGTTGGCCTTGTTCTTATTCTTATTTATTATGCGCAAATATGTGTGTTTAAAATAAGGTTTTCAGATGAATATATATTCTTTTCAAACTTTTAAGAAAGCACGCAAATTTCAGTACGAATGCATCTCTTGCATTCAAAAAATATTATGAATAGAAGAAAGATAGTCGATATTTCAAGCAACATCGACAGCTTTCTTCCAAAAGAACACTCTCGAAATAATTTTTTCCAATTTGTTTGAAAAAATATTAATTTTGTTCAGATATCTTTTGAAAGGTTCTTATTAATTTGTTTATTTTTATTGTCTTCATTCATGGTTACCTATAATTCAGGAACTGGTCACAGGTAAAATTTTTCGCAAAGTGTATGCAGTAATTTAATGCGACTTAACATTTCATTAATTTACATTATATGTTTAACTTGGGCACACCAATAATACGAAGAAATTCTGCTTACTTGAAGTACTAACTTCCAGTTTACTCTATTTTTGCTCTAATTAAAATTTACTTTTAACACACTTATTCAGTCATAAAACCCTTTCTACGCGTCATTAAATAAACTAAGGTACTATAAAAGTCCGTTAGCTGTCACCTAATTTTCTAAATTTGTACCCTGGAAAAATTCCACCATGTGCCTCTACAAAAGTGGCCTTCAGTCACATGTTAATTGCGATTGAATCTAATTGAACTCACATTACTAACATTCTTCTCGTTTTGGTTTGCCTAATTAGGCGTGCTTAATGTTTTCACACTAAGCGTTTCAATGACAATAAAAACGATGGTGAAATTTAATTGTTTCATCGCGGTTTTTATTTAATTATTATGAAATTATATCACCTTTTGATAGAGCGCAAAATGTGAGCTGCATATATCAAATACTTGTAAGTTAAATTAAGAATCAAAATGTGTATTGAAACACAATTTTATTATTAAGCATGTCTGTACAGAACAGTTGAAAATCATAGATTTTTGGCACAAAGCCATTTGATTGCAAATCTAGTAATTATCTTAGTGAATTCTGAAAAGCAGAGGGAAATAAAAGTGATTCACTAAATACTTTGTACGGCATCGGACAAGAAGCGTGAAATGCACATTAAGTGGCCTACACGCAACCTACAAGCAATTCAACACTTTTTGCACAGTGGTTAGAGCAAAATTTTCCAAAGAAGATGTACCCAGGCTCGAGGCTTACCGCGGCAAATTCTGGTCACTATGTGATGAGTTCCTTCTCCACTGGATAAATAGCCTATTCTACACTAAACAACGTTTAGTTTCTACTGAAAAATGTATGTACATAATAGGTCATGTGTTTATATTAAGATCGCAAACTTGATTAAAGTCTTTTTTATTACCGCCCGCTCAACCAATGTTCGCTTAAATATGCAAGTTCGTTTTGTTTGTCTAGTTGCGGACCAAAGATTTTATACATATCAGCTTCCGCTGTAATCAAATCCTTTTCGTTTCATGCTTTTAATCAACTTGGAAATACGTCCTGTTTGGAATGCGACTTTTAAAACATTTTAGCAATGCTCTGTACTATGCAAATTTTTGCGCAATAACTACGAACATTGTTGACTCTCCGTGATATGCGTTCGCGTGTTGTTATTTTGCAAATATCCGACTGATCCCTATTTCAAAGTACGCATCGATTTTGTCTTCGTTTTGGCCGGGTTTTGATTCTTCCCTTACTTCCGATGGCTTCAACATCGTTCGTACTAACCACTGGAAATGAGGTATGATCGCATCTTCGTTGATTGGCGTCAACGCGGAAGATCGCACTGCGCAGCAATCATTCAAATCAGCTTCGAACTTTGTTTGTAAAAATGATTTCCAAACAAGTTGATTGTCCAGATTTCCTCAAGGCAAAAATAGATAAAGTGTTCGGCATATCTGAAGTTGTCAGCTAAAACATTGTGAATCCGCTGCTTAATTAACAAAAGAAATCCGCAAATAAATTGAGCATAAACTGTTGCATTGCATGTATGCGCGCGTGAGTGCCATGTCATGTACATTTCGTCCTTTCTGTTCGTTGCCGTGTAAATTATTTATTTAGTCCTATTTATTCCCCTCTGCTTTACACAATTCACTAAGTAAAGTTTCAGGCTTTGCGTTCAAGTTTAATTCTGGCGAATGAAATTTCCTTTTGTGCTGTGTTGTTTTGACCTGACTTAATTTATTTTATTAACTCATTCAATTAACACAGACTTACAAATTTATTTTTAGAAACCTGCCGTTTATATGATTCCTGTCTTACCATAACCATTGAGTTTCTTAGAGTTTAGCGTTTTACTTGCGTTAATCGATGGTGATTGATAAATTAATACATTCATTTCGATCTTAGTTATGATTTAAATAGCCTATTTTCAATTGGTATCACAGCTTCCTTGGATGATGCATTGAGATATTAAATCTGGAAGCAATACTGCTTTGCGCTGTCCTTTCGAATTCCAGTTCCATATTGGTAATTTTAATGGAGAAATCAATCATATGTGCATTTGCATGAATAAACAATGTTGGACTGTTCAATTTCACAGAGCTTATCCTTTACATTATATGTTTAACAGTCGTTTATTGTATTAACAGATTAAATCTTCGAGTAAATAGTTCGGACGCTATGTCCCCTTTATAGTGTACACTGGCATGGATCGTCTTTTAGTTTGGTGCGGCTTCATTGCGGTTTTGTTATTGTTTATGCTCTATGTTTGTGTCAATAAAATTATTAGTGTTCCCAGTTTTCTAATAAAGGTTTCGAGCGCCCCCATTTCTTGACTTTGAAACTCATCAGAACAGATTTGTTTTATTCTATAAGATAAATTGCGACTCAAATTTCTCTTTTTGGAAACTGGAACAGCGCTGTTATGACCAATGGATTGTACAATCCATGTCGGCTTCTTTGTAGGCTGGCGTTTTCCTGCCTCAATATCAACACTTCAAGGAAATACAAAGTGCTAGATGGAGGATTTTCATGCTTCCACGTAAATTATATATGATGGTCCGCGTTATTAAACTATTTAAGCATGACATTTTTTATTCGTTTCATATTCACATTAATGGTAGCAACGAAAGCATTATTAAACAACACATATAAAAAATTTCAATGATAGTAACTATTTCGAGGGTCATATTTGACAGACAAACTATCCACTCGTTATAGATTTGAAGTTTTTTTTTTAAATTAGTTATTTTTCAAGGTTTAAACATCAGCCACATCGTCCGCGCTTTTTAGTAATAATTATTCTGCGCCTATGTTCGCATTTATACCTTTTTTCTAACAGAAAATAGTTTTAGCATTACTATGCATAGTCTGGCGTAATCTATTTGCATAAGTGTTTCTCATTACGACTTAATAAATCATTAGATAAAGATGCGAGCTGCATGCGTTTTATAACAGTTATGGGACATGAATAAGCTAAATTGTACCAATGACGTACTTAAATTAATGGTATTTTAAGGAAATTGTCTGATTATTTAGAGAAAAGGTAATTAAATAATAATCTAAATATGCTTACACGACTGCTCATTAAACGCTGTGACACCTTCGCTGTGAGATTTAACAATACGCATTTCCTGGGATTGGATTTAACTTTTCTATAGGGGAGAACATTAGTTTACTTTATGCTCATTATATATACCTAAAATTTAAGCAATATCATCTATTTTAATGTGGGAATATAAATAAGTTAACGATAAAAAGAATATGTTATCGTTGTTTCAGCGCAATCCACTGGAGAATTCCGATTTTGCGATTAAAGATCACATTATCGGAGCTGAAATTGTGCCGTTCAGGTTTTGCACTAGAATAAGCGAACATTAGCCCGGTCAGCATACCATTGGATAATTATGTATTTCACAATAAGAAAGCAAAAACGAATCACGTTAAAGTAACAGTGACTAATTATGGTTTTAAACACTGAGATTGGGATTCAAAAGAAGGGCAAGATAATCTGTGTTATTATTGACTTTACCAAATGATGATTATTTGATCATTATATTTATATTTGTATTCCTAACATCTAGGAAGTCCTTGATAAGCTACCAATTCTTTCGTATATTATCACACACACGCACACACACGCACACACACACACACATATATATTACAAAGTATAGTTCTAATTAGGAAGAAAAGACACATTAATAAAAAGGTGGATAATGGCCATTTATTTCGAGAATACTAAAATTCGCTCTACAATCTTTCATTTATATACATTCTGGGTTTTCATTTGAATATGGGGGTGGCAACAAATAGGACTACAGTTTTCTATTTCTTGTTTTGGCCGATTGGTAAGTGCGTATGCCTTTGTGTCTGTGTGTGTCTGTTTGCATGTAAAGATCCTTCTCACTGTGTTGCAAAGTGATGTCTGAGATCTGGTCATTTTTGTATTGATGGCTCTAGAATTAACCATCTGTTCGAGTTGTTCGTTGTTAAGTGTACGAGTGCTATTTTTCCGAGTGTAGTCTTTCGTTTCACATGTTGGCGCAAATTTGTGTTCTTTACTTGGTAACAGCGCAAATGTGGATTGTAGTGTTGAACGCTCATATTTTTTGGAAATTTCTGTCACCGTATGCGCATCTGCTTTTCCTCTTCAGTTTGTTGCCAATCCAATTGAATATTTGTTGATTCTAGTCGAGGGCCTGTTCGGTCTCGCCTGTTGCTGAATTTTTTTATTCGTGGCCAGTCGATTAGAATATCATGTTGATGAAACTTGTCATACAAATGTGATTGAGAAGTGAATAAGAAATAAACATAGATCAGTTTTGCGCTAAAGTGATTATTTTATTGAACTCACTTAAATACATTGCTCTTGAAGTGTACATTTTGCAGTTTGTGTGCCAAAAAAGTAAATCATAAATAGTGCTAGTTACAATAATATAATAATTCAAAATAAATATCAACATTTCTTTTATCGCTCGGTCTTAACAAAACTAACATAATACCTAGGAGCCATAGTCTACAGATTATTATTAAAATCTGTATGAAAATAAGCCTATTTAAATATAGTTATAAATTCATTGTACCCTTCCTGTGTGCAAAAACAAAAAGAAATTTTATCAGATATAAGAAAATTTTCTTCGCATCGACCAGACGGTTAATTCCTCGAATGAGAGAACATTGCAACTTAAACGCCTGTTTTAAATCAAATGGTGAATACACGTCTGCTACTGCGCAACACATCATCGAAACATCGCACGTATGTTCTCCAGACGTAGCATTCAAAGTAATTACTAAATGCAAAACAAAAGGGAGCTAGCCACATACGAAGCCTTATGGATAAACAAATTGCAGCCGAATTTATATAAGCAGAAGAAGCACGTACAAGCATTGAGCTTGAACTGGATTTGACGCACGCAATTTGATTGGTTTCTATTTTTCACACTCTCTTTGTTCACATATTTCTATCTTGTTTTGCTTTCCAATTTATATATAAAGATATGTTCATTAGTAGATATTTGAGAAGACAATGCGAAAGAAACGCTTCTTATATCTGATAAAAATTTTTTTTGTTTTTGCACACAGGAAGGGTACAATGAATTTTATTAAAGCTCGCATTTCAAAAGAATAGT